>OX578151.1:41781714-41946714 GCA_951213105.1 Amaurobius ferox | reverse complement strand
AGCTTAGTTCCCAGACAACTGCTTTTTTCGGTGCTAAATGCGTCAGCAAGGGGCTTAGCTCCCAGACAACTGCTTTTTTCGGAGCTAAATGTGTCAGCAAGTCGCTTAGCTCCGAGGCTATGGCCCATCGTTACCTAGACTTGCGTGGGGCAGGCACGTTAATGTGTCACCAGTGGGGCTTAGAGCCCAAGTAATCAGTTTCTGAGGAGACGCTACCTCCAGGGTCCAATCGGGGCCGGCGGGATTAGTTCTGCTTCTTATCGGGCCTATGCCTGCGGCGCTGCTGTAGCTCGTGACGTCATAAAGTACATCCCACAATTTACAACTTACAGCATGTGTTTGAAAGTATGATCGTGTAAATATTGACGAAGATACAGATGTATCCTAATAAGGTAAGCTATATCGTTAATATTTTTATTATCTAGGTAATAATAATAATGCATGGTGTTGTTAATTTCTAATATTTAAGGGAAAATGTAATCAATTTGTCCACTTTTTTCAAGATACTTAAAGTGATGCACATGCAGTATAGGTCTAACGAACGTATCACCGAAAGGGGTTTTCTTTTAAGTGTATTTTTAAAATCTAGAAAATGACTAGAAGTGATTTAGAACTAGATTCATGCATGTCAAGATTTTAGGTAGCGTAATTTTTTCAAATCCAATGTCAAATTCGTCCGTTGAACGAGTATTTTTGCTACATAAGAAGCTGATGGAAATCGGGTATAAATAAACATACCTTAATGGAATAAGTAGAATGCAAATACATGTTTTTTTATTTATGCATTAGCATAATGAAATTTTTCTTAGTAAGGTTTGTTGTTGTCAATATAAACAATTGTTCGATTTATATATGTAAAGTGTAGAGTTAGACATTTTTGCGGATTGTTGTTGCCCCCCCCCCCTAAAATTTTTGTTACCCCCCCCCCCCCCCCAAAAAAAAAAATCATAGATTATACACCCTCAAATTTTTTGGTGTAAGTAATTAAAAAAGTAAATGTGCAGAAAATTTCATGTAAATAAAATTTTTACTTTATCTTGTTCTTTTTGTGTACGTGTTTTGATTTTTAATTAGTGAGTCAAAAAGGAATCATTGATCTGCAATTTGTAAATGGTCTATGAGCAATTGTCATATTGTCGTAGCAAAAGGCAAGATTAAAATTGAGAATGCTATTGCTACAGTACTATTAATTAATGACTAATGTAACTTTATTCTTTCAATCATCTGACCTCCAAAGAAACTGGAAACCAATTTTTTATTTATTTTATGCACATGTGTATTAAATATAAAAATGTGAAATGCACAAATCATTGTTTCTATTTTTTTTTTTTTTTTTTTCCCTTGCATATTTGTAATTACAAAGAAAAAAAAAATCTAAATTTCATAATTTTTTTTTTGGAAAAACTGAAATTCATATTGGCTCCGAAAACTTTTCGTGGATTATTTAGCTTATTATTATTTCATTAAAATGCAGATGATAACACTCAGCAACCTTAAAGTGTTAAAAGTAGAATTTTCAAAGCTTCACATCACAGGTGAAAATCATCTGTCAATAAGTAACGACTAAAATTATTTTCGTTGAAAAAAAAAAAAAAAGATTTAAGCTATTAAAATAAGTTTGGTAAAATAGTTTGTCATTGTAATACAGTATTATATTTGATATTTAATCGATGTATTCAAATTTATTAAATTATTTCTGTTGTAAAAAAGCGTATCACCCGAAAGAAATTTTTTAGTTTTTTAAAAATTATTACTATTTGAGACTACAGTCTTTTCCTGTCATTCACGCTAATCTCTACATTTCATTTTACCAAAACAGAGATTTCAATTTAATCTGAAAATGCACAATAACAAAAAATAAATATTTTTATATCACAACCCTGCTGTCAATTACAAATGTAATTTCCGAAATAGTCGTTCATAATGGGCATGATCACTTATTGACGCTTAAAATATAAATCTAATGTCTGTATTATTATGCATGCATATCATTATTAAGTATGCATATTATTATTAAGTATATATATATTATTAAGTATGTATTATTATTAAGTATATATATATATATATATATATATTACTAAGTATGTATGTATATTACTATTAAATAAGTATTAATATTATATTAATTAATAGTATTAAGTAAGTATTAATATTATATTAATTAATAGTATTAAATAATTATCAATAGTATATTAATTATTAAATATTTTTATTAAGTATGTATGCATATTAGGATATATGTTATGTAAATCTGACAGTTAAAACTTTTGAAAGACCTTATTACAAAAATGTTTTAGGAGAACTATGTAATTAGAAATTTAATTAACTCTGCCCAAAAGCATTATTATATATATATAAGAGGTCATAATGTGTTTCTGTGCATTAGGTTATTTAAGAACAAAAGCCAGATTTCTCAAGTAAATGAATTTTATGAAAAAATAAAATTCAAAAGGTTAAAACCTGGCATTGAATTTTTTAAAAGGAAAAAAAAAAAAAAAAAAAAAACCTCGTAACTACGGAAATATTCAGTATTTTTTTACTTTACAATCTTATTTATATTCCTTCTTTATATATATAATTTGTTTTCGTTATATTTATTCAATTAAATCATTATTACTTCAACCAACTTCTATCACTCTAAAATATCGACTCCATAATCGACGCTGATTAAGAACTGGAGCAAAGTGTAAACGCCGTGGATGGGATGTAAGTTGTGACGTCACGAATCCTGCATCTAGGCCCGATAGCAAGAAGAAATCCCGCCGGCCCCGGTCCAATGAACTCAATGGAGAATATATACAACTGACTGTTGTTCGGGATGATTATTTCTCTGCGGGGAGATGACCGTAGAAGTCGATTTTTGAACGCTCCGAGAGTTTTTCATCACGACCCCATACCTCCGTTAACACTTTTTAATCGTCTGAAAGAGACAATTCAGCTAAACACCCATGTCGGGGCGTCATCTAATTCACGTTTGCTTAAAGTGTATTTAATTAACATAGAGGGCCATTTAATATGTTTTAAAAGTTTTCCTTTTGTTCAAATAAATTGTTATTATTATTAAAAATTCTACCGTGCCGTCAAAATGCAGTCTCTTGATTTTTATTGAATTCGCAGATCATAACCGGCATGCGAGTCTGCTTGGTTTTAGCGCTATTGTTTTGGTTTTTCACTGCATCACCGATTCGGTCACCCCCATCTCTGTAACTGAGGAGAAAGACTGACAGATGGTGGGAAGCGTCGTCTTTTGACAGGAAAGACTGATACAAACCTCAAAAACAACACCGAAACTCACAGCGAATTCCGGTCGTTTTAATAATACGCTCGCTTATAACAAAAGAAATCTGATGTGGGCAACACATGACTTTCCTTATATAATGAAATGAATTTACTACTTTTAGAGTAAAATAAAAAGGTTTTTCTTCTAGTAGATACTAATATCCTTTCCAAGATATTGAATTTTCGACAATTAGTCGTCATTTTCATTGATTTAGCGTCATTTTTATCCATTTGGCGAGATTTTCGTTAATTTGGCAACATTACAAAAAGTCGTCAAGTTGGCGACATTCCGCCAATTTTGTCGCCAAAATCTCGCCAAGCGTTATGGACGAAGAAATAAGTTGTTCTGACAGCAGATAAATTGGCGCTCAAATGCAAAAGTATTACTCAAAGTATCTTTTTTCATGAATGGAACGAGCTAGATCCAAAAGAATGATGTCACCCAATTTATCGCATGATATTATATACGAAAAGTGAACATGTTTCTCAATAGCAAATATTTTTTTTTCTATTTTATATGACTTTTTGATAATTTTTTTGAAAAATGTGCAATATCTCGAGAACGGTTCATGTTAGCGTTCTAAAATTTATGTCAATCGTTTTCTAATAAAAAATTACATAAGAAATGTCTATTTGCGAAACTTTAATATTGGTTTTGATTTTTTGACGATTTTTTCAAAATTTCATTCGAAAATTTAGGGGGGTTCTGAACATTCGATTGCGTATAAAAACAATAGGCTTCCAGTGTTTACAGATTGTGATTTTTGTACCAAATTTGGTTCGAATCGGCCCATTCGTTCGTCAGTTATCGTCTCCACAGACCCACTGACACACACACACACAGACATCACTTCAAAAATGTTCGATTCGTGATCAGGGATGCTTGAAACGTGCCCCGTCACAATACCCCGTCACAATACTTTCCTTATACATTATGTATATAAGGAAAGTAATAAAATTGAGGAAATAAAAACTGTTGTGTGGGTGCACACATGGTTACCGCTCGGCTTATATCCGGGCAACTTCGGGTACATTTTCCAGAAATTGTGTGGTTTACATTTTCTGGAAAATGTACCCGCTGTTGCCCGGATGGCAAAATTCAAAAATGACACCGGAACTTACATCGAATTCTAAAAAAAAAAAAAAAAAACAAAAAAAAAAAGCTTTAGCAAATACGTTTTAAAAAAATCTGATGTGGGCAGCACATGACTTTGCATATATAATGCAATGAATTTACTACTTTTAAAGTTAAAAAAATGTTATTCTTATAGTAAATACTGATATTCTTTCCCAGATATTGAACTTTCTTCAATTAGTCTTCATTTTCATTGATTTAGCGTCATTTTTATCCATTTGGCGAGATTTTCGTTAATTTGGCAACATTTAAAAATGCCGCCAAGTTGGCGACATTCCTCTAAATTCGTCTCTAAAATCTCGCCAAGCGTTATGGACGGTGAAATAAGTTATTCTTACAGCGGATAAATGACTATTGACGTTCAAATACGAAAGTATTACTCAAAGTATATTTTCTCGTGAATGGAACGAGTTAGATCCACGAGAATGATGTCGCCAAATTTATCGTATGATATTACATATGAAAAGTGAATATGTTTCTTATCAGTTAATATATTTTTTAATTTATGGGATTTTTTGATAAATTTATTTGAAAAATGTGCAATATCTCGAGAACGGTTCATGCTAGCGGTCTAAAGTTTATGCCAATCGTTTTCTAAGGAAAAATGACATAAGAAATGTCTATTTGCGAAACTTTATCAAAGGTTTTGATTTTCTGAAGATTTTTTCAAAATTTCATTCGAAAATTTAGGGGTGGGGGGTTCTGAGCATTCGATTGTGTTTTGAAACAATAGGTTTCCAGTATTCACGGATTGTGATTTTTGTACCAAATTTCATTCGAATCGCTTCATTCGTTCGTGAGATATTGTCTCCACACACACACACACACATCACTTCAAAAATGTTCGATTCGTGATTAGGGATGCTTGAAACGGGCTCTCCCGTCGAAAACTCGAATTTGAATTTTCGATCCCTTCACAATACTTTCCTTATACATTATGTATATACGAAAAAAAAAGAAAAGCATTTTTAAAGAAAACGACATTTAACTACAGCATGCTATTATTTAGTTTTCATGTAATAATTTGCTGCCAAATAATATTATTTTAAATTTCTTTTTTAATCAAAATCGTCCAAAAATAAGCAAGCATCGCCTATATATAATGCGTTCTATAATTGAGAAATTAAATATGTTTAAAATCCTTTGCATTTCCCCGGTAGTAGAGAAGTAAGAAGAAAATTAACTACTCTGTGACACAGTATACACGCCGCCTGAGTTACCCCGTAGCATTAATTGGGCCTCTCTCTCTCATTCATTAAAATAATGAGCTGCACGGCCAACACAGCGTTTTTAAAGGCGGTGTGCTCATTAAAGTGATTTTACTTTCAGACAGCTTATTATTATAATAAAGCAGCGGACGATACATGTGCCTTAAACACGTGCTTTGATTCTTGTCAAAATTTAAGAGGCATGGAAAGCAGGGCCACGTAGCCAGAGGCGAAATTGAAGAGGAGCTGGGGGGAAATTCAAGGGCAGCCCAACAGTTTTAAAGGATGGGGCTCACCAAAAACACAATTAATCATTAGCATTTATAAACCACAATAGTTACTATTATATATTTCAATTCATATGAATTATTAACAAATAATTGCATATTTATATTTGCAAGCTAAGAGCTGATTATTAATATCCATAAAGCTACTGTACATCAATATTAATATATAATAATTACAATCAATTTTAATGTAATCATTAACTAGTAATAAAGCTGTTAATAATCTGCAGAAATATTCTGAAAGTTAATACAAGTTAATACTTAATATTAACTCTTATCTACTTATCAATTGATTTTGACTCTATAATATATAACAGTCAACCCCCACAATAATACAAAAGTATCCT
Organism: Amaurobius ferox; assembly: GCA_951213105.1. Classification (NCBI taxonomy): domain Eukaryota; kingdom Metazoa; phylum Arthropoda; class Arachnida; order Araneae; family Amaurobiidae; genus Amaurobius; species Amaurobius ferox. The sequence continues at coordinate 41,940,455 of OX578151.1, read as the reverse complement.
AAATACTGTTGTTATGATTTTTAAATATTTTTAATTTAAGTATGCAAATAAATTGATTAGTACAATCACAAATTCAGCTAAATTAAAAAAAATCTTTAAAACGAAGTAATTCATATAAAAATCTCAAACAAAAATTTGAATGACATTTTATATGAAATTCCATATCACTACTATAAATTCAATATTTTTATCAAGGGGACTGAGTATACCTCTTGAGTGTGGGGGGGGGGGGGCTTAGCTTTCTCTAGCCCTTACTTATCTATGGTCCTGGTGGGAAATATTTATATTAACTAAGTTGCCAAATTAAAAAAAAAAATTGATGCGATCAGCTTTTGCCTTTCGCTACAATTCATAGTGAAATTATGTTTCTGACAAATTTAGAAAACGATATGCATTTTACTATTTAATATATTATTAGATTTTAAACATGAAATTGTAGTAAAAGTCAAAGCAGATATACCGAGCGTTTCACTAAGAATGTACGAAAGAAATATAAGATTAATGGTGGGTCGTAGAAGTGAAGTAAAATATGACAAGAAAGATCAATCGTGCATAAAGAATTGATTATGAAACACTTTCTAACTGAAATGCAATTTTTTTAAACATCTCTAAAATGCGATACACTCAACGGTGATATTTTTTAAACCATTACAGTGTTACAATCATTTATTTTGAAAACTTAAAACTTCATCGAAAAAAAAAATGAACTTTATCCAAATGACGTCATCGAAATATAAATCGTCTGGCTCTGTATGTAAAAGCAGTGAATGTTTCATTCATATCACTTTTATTCCAGACTCCAGATTTAAATAATTTCGTGTGAAACAAATTCAGCAACTTTTATACAACTCATCTGATTTAGCAGCAATGTCTGCCAACTCATTTCCTTTGATACCAACATGTCCTGGGACCCAACAGAATTCAGTATGGTACCCTTGTACCTTAAGCCGATGTTCATACTTAAGGATATCAGAGGCAATTGGGTAATTAGCATCTTAGATGAATCATAGCCATCTAGATAATAAGAGCTGTAACGAACTTAATGAGTCAGTATAAATGGGTGTGCGTTTTGGATTTTGATGAGATCTCTCACAGCAAAGATCGTCACATGTATGGCAGTGACTTTGTAGTCACGTGACACCTGGGTCACAATGTGACATCCTATTTGTGACTTTATGCGACATTACGTATTAGTAACTTTGTAACTTCATTGTGACTATATTCTGTGACGTTTCCACAATTTAATTAACACGTAACAATGTGACGACATTACAATTGCAATTACAATGTGACGTCACAAACAAGTTAATATGCGACGTCACAAACGACCATGAAAATGACCAAAATGACTTCGCTGTGACCTCAATATGACATTGTCGAGACTTACTGCGACGTCCTGTGACGTCCCAAAGTCACGGTGTGACGTAAATCTTACGTCACTGTGAGAAAAAATGCTGTTAGGTATAAGAGACTGGTGTATGGCCATAATCTCAGCAATAAAAATAGAGCAGGATGCATGCAGTTTAAAAGACTTTACAGTATTGTTAGATACATAGGCTAAACCCAAGTAATCGCCTGCTTTTGAACCAATCTGTGAAAATAGGTGTAAACACCTTTTATAGATTTCTATGTTCGGCAAACAGTTGCATATAAATAGTCTGAGATGTGCTAGTAAAATTACTAAATGGGTTGATATAGATAAAGTTTGGAATATGACATGGAGGTGTTTCAAAACACTTTGTTTTTCTGAATTTAGAAATGGAAAACTGTGTTTTGTAGGAGTTCGGTTTGATTTTTCTAAAGAAATTCATATTTTATGAGTTGCATTTTATTTATCACACACATGGCAAAACTTATAGCATAAAAACGATTTAACTTTTTTCCAGATTTGAGACCCTTTAATTTTGAATAATTTATTATATTCCCTACAATATATGGTAATGCATATGGAAAGTATTGGAATCGTGTCGAAAATCGCAACTCAAGACTTGAATTTTATTCGAGGCACGGCAGCATGATCATAAATAGGAGTCTCGTGCACGAAACTGGGAATTCCAGACGAATGATGTTTCGGTAGTAGGATTTAAAATTCAGACATTTAAAATCTGTTAGAGTTAGAGATTTGAATTTTGAAATATAAAATTGTAAAAGTATTATAAGCATTTCTTGCAAAAAAATCTGATGTGGGCAGCATATAACTTTCCCTACAGACTCAAATTCATCCTCTCTTTATTTCTTTAATAATTCATTAGATTCAGTTTAATTGTAAAAATATCATGAATATATATTTGAAATTAAATTGAATTTGCACTTTTAATTAAATTTTCGTTTTCATTTGGTAACTGGACGTATTTTCAAATACTGCGGAGCAAAAATGCCAAAAAAAATAATAATAAATAAATAAAATAAAATAAATAATAATAAAAAAAAATCAGGTTCTTTTATCTCGAATCGTACTAAACTTTTATCAGCACCAGGGTCACCCACAAGTGATTTACCTACCAAAATTCTATGAAATTTGATCTCTAATTTTTTCAGTTAGAGTTGATACATACATTGTACAGACACACACACACACACACACACACACACACAGAGAGAGAGAGAGAGAGAGAGAGAGACAGACGTCACGCTAAAAATAGTTTTCGTGTTCTAGATGTGAGGTCCCAAATTGTGTAGATTCGTCGATAATCCCAGTTGAGATTTTCGACACGATTCCAATACTTTCCCTATACATTACTATGTAATGTAGGGAAAGTAAAAATGACGTTCCTACGATAATAATTTCTCTGAAGTTTGTGATTAAGATTTTTAACGGCTGTAAAGTTTTTTTTTTTTACTTTCCGGTTAGCATGATTGGCGAATTGGGTAGCAATGATTAATGGTCAATGCCAAGTTATTTGCGATCTAGTACATAAATAAAATAGAAAGCAAGGAAGAAAGGAAGTAAAAGCAAGGAAGCATTCACATCACTTTTATTCTAGACTCCAGAGCTAAATAATTTTGCTTTAAAAAAAATTCAGCAATTCTTATACAAGCCATCTTACAATCCCTTCTTTACATTTTGCATCCATTAAAAATTAGGCTTTGTTGTAGAAATAATCAAAGTTTGATGATCATTTAAACTGAAAAATATTGTAATTGCGTTGGCACAGAATATAGTTGCACAGAAAATACGCAAAAATAAAGCGTTTTTACGATGGATGCAATATTAAATATAAATTTTAAAGAACTTTAAAAATCAAGATTTTTACACTAGGAAAAAAAGATGGATGTCATATTTTATTTTGAAGTGGGTCTCTTCATATAATATGGGTATAATTATTATTTTAATTTTTACTTAAAAAACTATCTAACATATTTTGCTGAATTTTTTTTATATATTTTGTGGGATAGTTTGAATATTTCCTAAATTTTCGAAACAATGGGAATTTTAAATTTGCTTAAGAAATGTTTGAAAAATTAGGTCCCATAGGGTTCAATGTATTTTACTATTTCAACCCGGGTTCAATCCAAAACTAATTGAGTGATATTATTGCCTCTTGCAATTTCCATGATAAAGGTCAAAGTTCCAAGTTCCAAAAAAATATTTATTATATGTTTATTCAAAATGTTTATTAAATATACTATATGTTTATTAAATATATGTTTATTCGAAATTTTGAATATTAATTTCTTTCTCAGCTACAACTCGTGGCGCAAAACGCAACATTACAATGAACGGAGCTATTTCTAATTTTAAACTCTCATCAGTTGTCAAGATCCAGGAAATTTACATCCTTTGTCAGTGCCATTAACTGTAAACTGAAGTGAACATACTTATTAGAAACTCCTGGAAAAGATACACTCTTAAACAATGTTTAAAAGTGTATCTTTTCCACGAGTTTATGAGATGAAATCCATTCAAGCAAATAACAGTTATTATCCCTTTGTCATTTCATGAGATATTGTGTGAAACTTTACCGCAGGACGAGAGATCAATAGGAAAAGTCTCAATACAGAAATTAAATACTTAGAATTGCTCTCCAAAAAGTGTAGCATGGAACAGTAAATCGGGGATTACTCTATATAATTGCCTAACGTGTTTTTATTTTCCAGACCTTTAAATAGCCCCTTCCCCACGGTGACATGAAAGGATAAATCTTTGCAAACTTATAGTATTGACTGCAATACCAAACTTAAATACGGAGCAGGAATATTTAATTTGCCAATCTGGGGTGGATAGAATTGGGGTTTGGAAAAGTTTTTACATATCCCCCAGAAGCCCTTCTGCTGACCTAGAAGGCTAAATCTTTGCAAATTTATAGTATTGACTGCGGTACAGAACCTAACGGAGCAGGATTTTCAATTTACTAATTTGGAGTGCATAAAATGGGGGGGTTGAAAAGTCTTTACACACCCTCCAGTAGCTTACCATAAACCCCCTGGGTTGGTCGTGTGGTCTGGGCCTTCAACACCCTCCAGTAGCCTCTTCATTGGCCTAGACGGCTGAATCCTTACAGAATAACATAACGAAGTCGATTTTCCGATTTACCCCCCGGGGAATGGAGAAAATAGGTTTTTCGAAAAGTCTTATTAGACACTCCAGAAGCCCCCCAGTGATCTAAAAGGTAGAATCTTTACTCACTTATGGTATTGACCATTGGACTGAATCTAACATAGTCGGATATTTCATCTACCCCTCCTGAGGCGGTGATTATATGTTTTTTAAGTTTTTACAGACTCTCCCCCATAATCAGCCATCTAGTGGCTTAGAAGGCTATAAATCTTTGCATACTTATCGTTACCGTTTCGACCACTGGACCGAACCTAATGGAAGCGGATTTTCGATTTTTCTCCTAGAGTGGATAAATTGGGAGGTAGTATCTCCCAAGACACCCCCTCCTCACCCCACCCGAGGATATACAAGGCTGAAACTCGACCAAGGAACAGAGCTTAACTGGGAAAATTTTAAACAGAGACAACTATTATCAACGCCAAGCATCATATATTGTTAAACGAAATAAAACTTATTAAAAAAAATGCGGCTTAATTTTTTTTGTGATATTACACGAAGCAATCATTATTAAGGCAGAAAAAGGGTGGGACTGCCCAGTGGTTAGCACGCGGGGATTGCACTCGGACTACTCGAGTTCGTTTCCTAGCCTACCCAAACCGTCCCCGTGTTCACGGGGAGTACGGTCACGTGAAATATGTGGGTTCGCAAGATCGTCAGAGAGGTTGGTTGTAGGGGAAGGAGGGTACGATCTCTGTAGATGCCACTCCCACTGGGTTCTGGTCGAAATTGGGTGGCATTCCCTGCCGTCCAAATAGATACATTACACTTTTGGGTAGGTAGGAAGGTATGGGTCAAAGAAGAATAAAATAGGCAGCAATAATAGATTTTAAGTGCATAGTGTTAGAAAATCTTTAAATATTATAGAGGTGTTCAGCTTATTTTGCAAAATTATTTATCAGATCACTTACTGATTTTCGGGGTTACACATAATTACTTTTGTCATTCTGTCACGTAGATTGTATTTTAGAATTGAAAATGTTACTTCGACTTCTATGGAGATGATAGGAGGGTATTTAAAACTTATGGCATTTCTAAGAATCCATTTCAATAAAACTAAAGTACCAGTCTCAACTGCGAGTATTTTAGCGATGGGCAAAAAAAACAAAACAAAAAAAAAACAGTCATTATTTGCTATAAAGAGTGCTTGAATAAAAGTTGGATCATGACGAACAGAATCCTTTGATAGTATTTGTTTGGCACTTTGTATTGAGATGAATTCTTCCTCGTCTAAACTGTTAACAATGCCACAGAACAACTCATAAGGGAGAATAAAACAGAATTCCATTTCCCTTGCGAATGCTTGAGTAACACAATTCAACAGTTTTTTTTTTCTTTGAGAAAAGGAATATCTATATAAAACATAAATTGAGGCCAATATAAGTAAACAAAGGTATTAAAACATAAAAAAGCATTTTCCTCAAATATGGGATAACAAAGAAAAAAAAAACCTTTTAAAGCCTTTTGCCACGACTTCCGGGCTTTAGTTATAGACATATATTATACTGACTTTACAGCAACGTTTCTCAACCGCCGGAACCTGCAATCAATGATACTGGACCGTCAAAAATTATCCTTCAATGTTATGAAACAACGCAATTACAATATATTTGAATTTAAATTACCATCAAACATTGATTATTTTTACAAAACCTAATTTTTACTTATGGAGAATGTAAACACATCAAGCTGTAAGATGATTTGTATAAGAATTCCTAAATTTCTTTAGCGCAAAATTATTTAGCCCTGGAGTCTGCAATACAGTTGATATGAATGAAACAGTCATTGATTTTACATAGAGAAGCAGACGATTTTATATCAGATTTTTTCGGTGAAGTTTTAAGAACAGAGTTAAATTACTTTTACCTCCATAGTTTTAAGTTTTTAAGTAAAATAAATTATTGTAGTATTGTGATGAATGAAAGGAATTGAACAAATGTTTATGAATGAAATTTTTACTGCTTTCTCATAGAGAGCCAGGCAATATATATTTCAATGACGTCATTTGAATAAAGTTTATGTTTTTCGATGAAGTTTTCAAATATAATAAATTATTGTAGTGATGTGATAATTTTAAAAATATTACCGCTGAATGTATCGCATTTTAGAGATGGTTAAATAAAATTGCATTGCAGTTGGAAAGTGTTTCATAATCAATGCTTTAAGCATGATTGATCTTTCTTGTTAATTCAATTTTTGTTTTTATTTGGTAATTGGACATTTTTCCGAAGGCGGAGTAACAAAAATGCAAGAAAGCTCAAATATCTTGAGAACGGTTCGTCCTAAAGTAATGGAGTTGCTTGTATTATCTTCTTCATCAAAAATTGCCTATAAAATAAGAATTTAATTGATACATTTAAGCATACGTAGTCTTTTCTTTTTTAGATTTTTGAGGGTCATTTCGTAAAAAAAAGGCAGGCTGTTCTTTTCCGAATCGTACCAAAATCTAATCAGCGCCAGAGTATTCTACAAGTAACTTATCTACCAAATTTTGTGAAATTTGGTCAATTAGTATTTTAACTAGAGTAGATATATGAAATTTTTATTGGCCATTTCACAAAAAAAGGTGGGTTCTGTGTTTCCGAATCGTACCCAAAACTATTCAGCACCAGGGTCATACCCAACTGACTTACCAAATTTTATGAAATTCGGTCCATTAGTTTCTCAGTTAGAGTGGATACATACGTTGCACAGACAGACACAGACGGACTCCACGATAAAAAATAAAAATAGTTTTATTCGTATTCTAGAGGTCCCAAAACGTGTATATCCGTCGAAAACTCGAGTTGCAATTTTTGGCATGATTCCAATACTTTCCCTATACATTATCATGTATTGCAGGGAAAGTAAAAAAATAGAAATGTATTTGCGTGTAAAACTGTTGGGTCTTATAAAAAATAATTTACGGGGCAGCAATCTCATAAAGGTTGAGAAACACGGCTTTAGAGGACAATAATCTCGTCAACATTACGACCAAGGACGGCTCTAAATCACATTTATGCAAATCTCCATAATTTCATCCGATAATTACTTTGTGTCTAAGTGATGTGAATAAGTTATAGTCATCTGAAACAATTCCAGGAATTTATAATAAGTTCTATGAGTTTTGGAGATGCAATAACTTGAAGGTACTGTCATGAAGAAGATTATGGATTTTCAAGAAGTTTAGTAAGCGTGAATGCTCGTTTAGATTGGCAATCCATATAAATAAAATTGAAAAGCTATCTGTTAGCCTGTTTGTGTCATCATCGCGGGAGAACGGCTGTATCAGATTTTACGAAATTTTGATGGGTAGCATTAGCACGGTTCAACTTTAAATTTAGACGTCTGTCTGTCTTCCAAGTCCTTCTGTTTGTTTCTTCATTTTGAGCGTAACCCAATTTGTATTTAAGTCGAAATAAAAAATTCGATGTGGGCAGCGCGTGACTTCCCTGCAGACTCAAATTCGTTTTTTCTTAAATAATTCATTAAATCGAGTCTAATTGCATAAAATAACACTAAATTTGCATTTTTAATTCAATTTCTGTTTCTGTTTGGTAATTGGACATTTTTCCAAAGGCGGCATAACAAAAATGCGAAAAATATCACATATCTCGAGAACGGTTAGTTCTAGAGTAATAGAGTTGTTCTTATTCTTATCCTCGTCAAAAATGACGAATAAAACAAGCATTTGATTGATACATTTGAACATACATAATCTTTTTTTTTTAGATTTTTGGCGATGTTTGCGGGCCACTTCTTAAAAAAAGGCAGGTTGTTCTTTTACGAATCGTACAAAAATTTAATCAGCACCAAAGTATCTCACAAGTAACTTTTCTATCAAATTTTGTGAAATTTGGTCAATTAGTATTTCAGCTAGATTGGATACATGAGATTTTTGCTGGCCATTTCGCAAAAAAGGCAAGTTCTTTTTCTCCGAATCGTACCAAAAACTAATCAGCACCAGTATCACACTCAAGTGACTTACCTACCAAATTTTATAAAATTTTATCCATTAGTTTTTGAGTTACAGTGGATACATACATTGCACAGACAGACACACAGGCAGACAGACGTCATGCTAAAAATAGTGTTTTCATGTTCTAAAGGTCTCAAAACGTGTAGATCCGTCGAAAACTCGAATTGCGATTTTCGGCATGATTCCAATACTTCCCCTATACATTACCATGTATTGCAGGGAAAGTAAAAATAAATCTGCAAGCAATATTAGAATAGCAAAAAAAAAAGAAATCTTTCATTTGAGTTTTTTTATCGTCTGTCATATATTAATACTATATATTTGCACGTATATTAACAACATTAATAATTTGTTTTCACAGAGTGGCAATGTTAGGTTGTTTGTAACTACCAACAGTTTCGTTCAGAATATTCTATGCATAAAATAGTGAGTATTCTTATAGTTTCAGAATTATTTTGTTTTTTATAGTTTAAGATCTTATTGTAATAATGCAATGTGTTCAGTATCTCACTTCTTTTATAACTCACTTCTTTATATTTTGTGAGAATTATTATGAAATTTCAAAACGATTCCAAATATTAAAAGTTCCCCCGCAAATTGTGTATTAAGTGACATTATTATTCTTGACATTGTAATATATTCCTTACGACGAACGGGAATCAGTTTGCATAAGTGCCAAATATAAAATTTGTTGTTAACATTTCAATTTTTCTTTTCGCAGAACGCCAATAGCAGCATCCATGAACCAGTTTCAGCTTATTATACGCTCATCAGCATGGAATAACTTATACCTATAATGTCAGCAAAGAAACTTGCTATGCTATGTGCCACAAGTTTTCGAATGTGTACGACGACTGACAAAGTCCTACTGCGTAGTTGGCTCCAGATATTTTCAAAATTGAGCTCAGACTACAGAAGTTTGTAACAGCCAAGTTCTCACGCCCAAATCTCGCCTGTAAGTGGCATTCCCAAACTTAAAATTGCATTCTCATTATTGATAACAGCATTTCAAAATTATAGTGCATAGCAAGTTTTTTTTTTGTGCCATTGTAGTTATTGGCTATTCCATGCTGAAAAGCAGATAAAAAGTGCAAAACTGTTCCATATACTTCAGCAGATAAAAAGTGCAAAACTGTTCCATATACTTCAGCAGATAAAAAGTGCAAAACTGTTCCATGCTGTTTGCAAAAGAAGTGCAATCTTAACTTTGGGAACGTGTCTATATATTTGGGTTTTGTAAGTATACGATGAAGTTGCTCATACGTGTTTAGGAGGCAGTTGTAGATACATTCTATCATCAATGACAAATCAATGTACATAAAACAATAAAAGCTTACCATGGGCGTCCCTGTAGTAAGCATGTGTGACACTTCTGAAACGCTCTTGGCCTGCAGTATCCCATATCTGAATTAAGAGAATACAGATAATCAGGATTAGAGTTAATAGTTTTGTTTAACTTTAATTAGCTTAGTTATACAAAAAGCGTATATACAGGAGAAAATACGTTTTCCTTTTTAGACGTGAAGTAGTTAGTGGTTCCTCCAAGTTTTTGATTTATGTTTACGCTTTTAATCACAAAATTAAAAAAACTCGACCGTGGCTCCACTCGACTTTCTCGTACCAGAATTTATTTTTTCAAATTTTACAAGAAAAAGTCTGAAAAATCGGTATTGTGGGTCCAAGTTATTTCAACTATAGCGTGTTGCCCTTCACTTTAAAGTTACCAACTCCCCGGGGGGTAACTTGGCCCCATGACATCACGAACAACAAAAAAAATTGTATCGCGGACGCCATTTTTCATAATGATTGAAACTATAAAGTCTCTTGATCATTGAGACATAAATAAACCGTTTTTATGCATGATTATATAAAATTCTGTTCCTATTCTCCCATGTTAAAAAAATATAAAAGTTCGAAGTTTTCGCTCGAATTTAAAAAAAAATTCTGTGTAGTTCTACATTTATTTCAACAAAGCTGGATATAAAGTTTCGTGAAAATACATGAATATTTGTGGCTGCTATCGTGTATACAAAAAATCGACCACAGACATCAAACAGACAGATATCACTCTAAAAATAGTCAAAACGTGTTCAGGAGATCTTGAAACATATTACGGGCATCAAAATTTTCGTGAGAACAATATTTTCTCGAAAGTAAAAATATTGAATAAGTGAATACTTAATATGTTAAGTGAAATTCTGGAGAAGGAATCAAGATATATTAAAAATACTCTATTCCTTATCCTAAATATCTAATTTATAATTTACTATTCATATTCTCTTTCTCAGTCTAAGAATCATTGTAAGTTAAAGGCGAGTGCAATAGACAAAACATGGCAAGTGACACAGATTTAAATTTATCACACACATCGAAAATTTTGAAAAATATTGACGCCTTTCCTACATTTGTCCACTGAGAATAGACAGAAAATATCTGAATATATTGCCAACTCTATAAACAACATATGCATCTAAAGCAAATGAACACCTTTATTCTTTAAATAGTTTTCAATGCTAGTGTTGGTGTGTTTTTACATATTTTAGGAACAGGGCGTTCCGACACGTCAAGTCGTCATGTGCAAATCCGTAGTTCCCAAGTGTATATATATATATAATTGTAAATCCAATGGCAGAATGTAAGCAGTAACATAATACACTATCTTAAAATTTGCCTACAAAATACAATGAAATAAAGGAAATTCAATCATAAAGAAGAAATTATAAAACGTAATGCAGGTCATAAAGACAAAGATAATCAACAAATTTCAAAGGTGAGGAATGAAATTAGGAAAACAAAAAAAATCAAGCAAAAAAGCTTGCACGTAGAAGAGCTCTAGGCTTAAGAATAGTTCATTTCGAAAAAATTATTTTTCAAGTCCTTATATCCCTTCGAAATGAACACAAAAATTCTTGTTTCTGAAACACAAGATAGATTTTATCTATAAACTTGTGTTATATGGACGACAAGCATAAAGACTGAAAAAAAAATAAAGAAAATATAAATACCTTAAAATACACCTCTAAAGTACAACCATGACGAGCAAAATATGACTAGACCATTGTTGCCATACGCAGAAATGAAAAGAAGTGATCTGCTGTTGCCACAGAGAGTAATAAAAACCGTACTGCGTAAAGGCAATAAAAAGAGGTATTCTACAGTTAAAGCTGCAAAATAAAAAGATGAAAATATATAATAATGTAAACTCAAGAGAATGTAGAAGTATGGCTAAAATAAGATACTAAGGAGAGGTTATGAGAATTTTAGGCCAATCGAACTTATTAACTATTCCATTTACTAAATATGCTGGATACTCATAAAATTTACTGGTAATTTTGAGGTTATTAATGTGCAAAGCATGAAATTTTTTATTTGATAATCTATAAATTCTAAAAAGATGATTAAGTATAATATTTCTAAACAGAATCGAGTTGCAGGAATTCAAATGGTAATAATTTATTAATATTAAATTTAAAAAATCTTTTTTGTCATATAAATTAGCAACTATCCCATTAGTAGGTTCTATAATTAGATTTAAATCCAAATAATTAATATTTTTACTAATAGAAGTTTCATTAGGTATTAATTCCAAATTATCCGGATAGAAATCTATATGACATAGTTATCAGTAAATACAAGACAAATCAGATCATCTACATATCTGTAAATTTTATAATCTGTTGAAGAAAAGAATTTTTCATATTGATATAGGTATAAATTAGCTAACATAATATATATATATATATATATATATATATATTATACTTGATACGACAAGGCCTGATTTTCAGGGATCTGTAGCTCCAAGATAGGTAAAGACGTGATTATTTTTTCTGTAATAAGCTCACAAAGCTGAACAAAACAAAACGAAACAAAATACAATTAGGATGGTAGTACCCGAAAAAAAAAGTACTCTAAATTACTAGTGCTACAGCCTTTCCTTTTATCTAAATTGTTAATGGACATACAGCTGTAAATACTGAGCTTATTTAAATGAATGATGGATCATTTTGTGTGTTCTGATATGAGGTACACACTTTTTTTTAAAACTAAAGATAAATTTGACTTAAAATTAAAAAAAAAACAAAAAAAAAACATGACCTTTTGATCATTTTTTTTTTCAGTTCTTTCTTCTTCTGAACTGATTTTAATTATGACTCATTTTGTTTGTTTTAGTGAGAGGCATGTCCTTTTTTTAACACTTTACAACAAAGTTGAAAAGTGTTTATGACTTTGTTCATTCTGTCTGTCTGTCTGTCTGTCTGTCTGTCTGTCCGTTAGCACGATAACTGCCGTAAAAATGAGTTTATCAAAATGAAATTTTAGTATGTTGTTCAGACGGTCTGTAGGACCTATGGGAATATAAATAAATAATATCACCCAATTAGTTTTTTATTGAACCCGGGTTGAAAAAATGAAATACATTGAACCCTATGGGACCTAATTTTTCAAACATTTTTTAAGTAAATTTAAAATTCACGAATTGCTTCGAAATTTTTAGGAAATATTCACATTATCCCATAGAATATATATAAAAAAATTCAGTAAAATATGTTAAGTAGTTTTTTAATTAAAAAAATTATTTTATATAGGGAAAAAAACAAATTCAATTAAATTCTGACTTTGGGATATCTTCCAGAAAGAAAAGAAAGAGATATTATATAATAAATATCTCTCCATTTGTTTAAACGTTTTGCATATGGGAGTGGCTTCATATTTTAAAATAAATTTGGTAGATAACAATTTTTCATTTTTTTAAAATTTTATACAACTCTTCATGATAAATTTAATTGATGGCATTTTAAATGCACTTTCCTACGTCCTAGAGAGTTAAAATTTGGTACACAGCTTAAATTTGTTGAACATTTTATTCGACAAAAATTTGATGGATCTTTAAATATAGATCATACATTTTTTTCGAAATGGCCTGAAAATAATCCCCGTTCACTTCTATAAATCATTGGTGTAATATTGTTAAAAATTCTGATGTGGACAGCACATGTCTTTCTCTGCAGACTCATATTCGTTCTCTTTATTTATTCAATGATAATTTGAGTTTATCTGCACAACATAAGTATTTTAAATGACATTGAATTTACACGTTAAACTTAAATTTGGTTCTCATTTGATAGCTGGACTTATTGTCAAAGGTGGCGTAGCGAAAACGCGAAAAAACTAGAATATCTCAAGAACGGCTAGTCCTAGAGTAATGGGGTTAGTCTTATTCTTTTTGTTGTCAAAAATCACATATAAAATAGGAATTTAATTGATATAATTGAGCACACGTAGTCTTTTATTTTTATATATAACGATTTTTGCTGGCCATTTCGCAAAAATAGCCCGTTCCTTTTTCCCGAATCGTAGTAGAATAACCTACAAATGATTTATATACAAAATTTTGTTAAATTTGGTATATAAATCACTTGTAGGTTATTGAAATATTATACTCCAAATTTTGTTAAATTTGGTTCATTAGTTTTTAGCTAGAGTGGATAAAGGCAATTTCTGCGGCCATTTCGCAAAGAAGGCAGATTCTTTTATTACGAATCGTACTATAATCTAATGAACATCAGGATTTCCCACAAAAAACATACCTACCAAATTGTATGAAATTCGGTACATTAGTTTTTCAATTAGAGTGGATGTAATATCCACACAGACACACAGAAACATACACAGATACACCCTTACACACACAGACGTCTTCCTAAAAGTAATTTTTTCGTGTTCTAGAAGTCCCAAAACGTGTAGATCCTTTGAAAATTCGAGTTCCGATCTTCGGCACGATTCCAATACTTTGAGTACATACACATATATATTATCTGTGTATTATCTGTGTATCTAAATTCCGTGCCTATGCAATTACAATAGTTGTGATTTTAAATGATCCCTAAACTTTTATTATTTCTTCAAGGAAGCCTAATTTTAACATATGCAGAATGCAAATATCTCAAGCGATTGTAAGATGAATTACATAAGAATTGCTGAATTTTTTTCACACAAAATTATTTAGCTCTGGAGTCTGGAATACAAGTTATATGAATGAAATATTCATTGATTTTGCATAAAGAATCAGATGATTTATATTTCGATACAGTTTTAAATATTTAAGTATACTGTAAAACTGTGACAATGTAAAAGATATTACCACTGAATGAATCACATTTTAATTTTTAAATGAAATTACATTTCAGTTGGAAAGTGTTTCATAATCAATGCTTATGTATGATTGATCTTTCTTGTTTAAACTTGAAGATAATTTGATTTAGAATTTTAAAAATTGAGAAAAGCATGAATAAATGGTGCTGGGCGGTTAAGTAAAATTTTCAATGCCTGCTATTGCCGCGTAATGATGTTAATAAATATTTGTACACAAACTATTGAAATCTCCCAAAAACATCACTTCACAAATTCCTCCCAAACACAGCTCTGGTACTGCGGAAACTTGGCACAAACCATTCTGAGATATCAAAACTTTTTTGAAAGGAGGTTTTTGTTTTTGTACCATGAAGTGGTGTTTTTGTGAGATATAACTGATAGTATGAGTGAGTGAGTGACTGGTGACTGAGAGAGACATCAGTGAGTTGGAGAGACAACATAAGTGAGTTAGAGAGACAATGTGAGTGAGTGAGAGAAACAACGTGAGTGAGAGAGACAACATGAGTGAGTGAGAGAGACAACATGAGTGAGTTAGAGAGACAACATGAGTGAGTGAGAGAGACAACATGAGTGAGTGAGACAGACAACATGAGTGAGTGAGACAGACAACATGAGTGAGTGAGAGAGACAACATGAGTGAGTGAGAGAGGCAACATGAGTGAGTGAGAGAGACAACATGAGTGAGTGAGAGAGACAACATGAGTGAGTCAGAGAGACAACATGAGTAAGTGAGAGAGACAACATGAGTGAGTGAGACAACCTGAGTGAGTTAGAGAGACAACATGAGTGAGTGAGACAACCTAAGTGAGTGAGAGAGACAACATGAGTGAGTGAGAGAGACAACATGAGTGAGTGAGACAACATGAGTGAGTTAGAGAGACAACATGAGTGAGTGAGAGAGACAACATGAGTGAGTGAGAGAGACAACATGAGTGAGTGAGTGAGACAACATGAGTGAGTGAGAGAGACGACATGAGTGAGTGAGAGAGACAACATGAGTGAGTAAGAGAGATAACATGAGTGAGTGAGAGAGACAATGTGAATGAGTGAGTGAGAGAGAGACAGATAATGGTAATGAGTGAGTGAGAGAGAATATGTGAATGAGTGAGAGATACAATGTGAATGGGTGAGAGAGAGAGACAGATAATGGTAATAAATGAGTGAGAGAGTGAGGAAGATAATGCGAATGAGTAAGACAGTCAATGAGTGAGTACGTGCGAGAGACTCAAAAATTCTCCACTCGAACATAATTGAATTAAGGGGTAGTTGAGGCAATTGTGTTTAAACTATTCTATAGTTAGATTGAAAGAAAGAAAAAACTGAAAATAAGTTTACGGATGCTTACCTGTAGTTTAACTTTAGTGTCATCGACGTTCACGACTTTATTCTAAAAGAAAAGGAAAATAACAATAAAAATACGTTTGAAATAGGTGATAAATATTGTAAGCATTTTTATGGTAGAATAATGTACACAAAATTGAAAAATGTATAAAAAGTATTATGGGTTGTATACATATTGCTTTAATCATCGGTCTTAAAGTTGCAACAAAGCAATTTATAAATTATTCTTTTAATCAGTGATCGAGGTTCGAGGAATATCTAGCCTGCGGGATATTTACATAAACTGGCTATTGTTTCCTAAAATTTTCACATCCGTGTATTTTTTAAGATTTTGATCTACACAGCGTACTTCTTTTTAGTACACCTATATCTTACAAGAGTACTCGCTATTTAAGATTGATCATGACACTGTAGTCCTGCTTTGGATAAAGTTGATATCTATAAGGATTGATGATTTTCTAATAACAGAATGTTGGTTCTTTTAATCCGATTCTATAATTTTATCAGATATAAATTCTAAATTTGGCTACAAAATGTATCAATAGGTATAATAGTTTTACAACGGATATTTATAACAGAAATGTCAATTTCTATAATTGAAGAAATTAATAAATAGTAAATCAAATTTACATTCTAAATGAATAACATATGGCATTGTGCATTTGTGCATTGCGACAAAAACACAAATATTATCTTCTAGTTTATTTACCTTTACTTCTTGCAAAGTTTTGTATTACATCTGATATCAGTTCAATTTTATATATCAAATTTAGAAATGAACAAAAATTATCATTAAATACTTATCACGGTGACTATACATACAATTAAAATCAACATGATTTCAAGGCAAAGGAAAATTTTACGAACCGAGTAATATCGAATAATCGTATGATATTCGATTAAAGATATCAATCAGATTAAGAAGCAAAAAAAAGTTCTTCGAGATAAAGATACGCAGCCATAGTTATAGATGTGACGCAAGGGGGAAAACAATATCGAACAAAAACAAGGAAAACTGAAATGCAAAAACCGAGAAGGAAATGTGGAAAATCTTTGTAAGAGACATTTATATGTGAACATGGTGTAATTATATGGGATCCATAAAGAATTTCACTGAACGTTAAATGGCCCATTAGGAATATTCGTACATGAGGAATAACTCATGCCGAATAACACTGTATGTGGAATGACCCATTAAAAATATTTCTGCATGAGGAAAGACCCATGAAGAAAATTACTGCAAGTAGAATGACCCATTAGAGCTATCCTTGCATGAGGGATGACTCATAAGGAATATCAGTGCATATGACATATTATCCATTAGGAATATACCTGCATGAGGAATGATTCATAAGGAGCATTCCTACATGAGTAATTACACATGAAGAATATTATTACATGTAGAATGACCCTTTAGGACTATGCCTGCATTGGGGATGAGTAATATGATGTATGAAGGATGAGTAATATCACTGCATGAGAAATACCACTGATTGGGAAATTATCCATTAGGAATATACCTGCATGAGGAATGACTCATAAGGAGCATTCCTACATGAGTAATTACACGTAAAGAATATTCATGTGGATCCGTAAGTCCTTCCGAAAGGTTGGTGGTAGGGGAAGGAGGGTACGGTCCCTATGGATGTCTCCCCCACTGGGCTCTGGTCTAAATTGGGTGGCACTTCCCAGCCGTTCAAACAGTTACCTTACACCTTTCTGGTAGGTTGGACGGTCTGGGTCTCAACAGCAACAAAATGAAGAATATTATTACATGTAGAATGACCCTTTAGGACTATGCCTGTATTGGGGATGAGTAATATCAATGTATGAGGGATGAGTAATATCACTGCATGAGAAATACCACTGATTGGGAAATAGTCCATTAAGAATGTACCTACCTGAGGAATGACTCATAAGGAGTATTCTTACATGAGTAATTACACATGAAGAATATTGTTACCTTACACCTTTATGGTAGGTCGGACGGTCTGGGTCTCAACAACAACAACATGAAGAATATTATTACATGTAGAATGACCCTTTAGGACTATGCCTGTATTGGGGATGAGTAATATCCCTGTATGAGGGATGAATAATATTCCTGTATGAGAAATACCACTGATTGGGAAATAGTCCATTAAGAATGTACCTACCTGAGGAATGACTCCTAAGGAATATCTCATGTGGAATAACCCATAGGAATATTCCTGCACGAAAAATTATACGTGAAGAAAATTACTGCATATAGAATGACACATGAAGTATGTTACTGCATGTAAAATGATCCATTAGCACTATGCCTGCATGACGGATGAGTAATATACCTGCATGAGGAATGTTTCATGGAGGATATTACTGCATGTGAAATAATCCATTAGGAATATATATATATACATGAGGACTAATTCATAAGCAATTTCTCATGTAGAACAACCCATAGGAATATTCCCGCTAGGAGAATGACTTGCGAGGAATATCTTTGCATGTTAAATGATCAATTAGGAATATACTTGCATGAGAAATGACTCATAAGGAATATCGAACCTATAAAGAATATCACATATGGAATGACCCATAGGAATATTCCTGCATGAGGAATGATTCATGAGGAATATTACTTCATGTAGAATGACCCATTAGGACTATCCCCGCATGAGAGATTACTCATCAGGAATGTCCCTGCATGTGGAGTAACACATTAGTTATATCTCTGCACGAGAAATGACTCATGAAGAATATCACTGCATGTGAAATGACACATGAGGAATATCACTGCATGTGAAATGATCACGAATATACCTGCATGAAAAATGACTAGAGGAATGTCTCTGTTAAAGTTAGCTCATGGTTTCAGGGAGATATAGTGATGAGTAATCGAGTAAGGACATTGCCTTTTATGTATAGATCAACTAAAGTACCCGTTCTTTTAACGAAACGAGTTGACTTTTACTCTTTGCAGTTTCGGCTGTAGATTTTTCAAAGCAACAAAGACCTCAGGATACAATAAATCAACGGAAATATGCGGTGATTATATCCCATGCTAATATCATTCCCTTCTCATACCATCCATATTGGTTTTTGGTGAAATTCCTTCAGAGTATTAACATGGGACTAATGTAGATCATCACTGCAAACAATAGGTTTTTTGCTCGAGCACGAGTGGAGATACAATGATCATGCCGCCTGACATCCCACGTCTTAGTACTTTGGGGGTGTTTTACGAAAATATATCTTTGTGTTCTGCTTCTTATATTGTCACAAATATAAAAATCTGATGTGGGCAGCACATGACTTTCCCTGCAGACTTATATCCACGTTATCTTTATTTTAATTAAATTTATTTCACTTTTAATTCAATTTTCGTTCTCATTCGGTAACCGGACTTATTTTCAAAGGTGGCGTAGAGAAAATACGAAAAACTAAAATATCTCGAGAACGGCTGGTCCTAATGTAATAGGGTTGGTCTTATTCTTTTCTTCGCTAAAAATTACGTATTAAACAAGCATTTAATGTATATATTTGAGCATACGTAGTTCTTTAGTTTAGATTTGGACGATTTTTGCGGGCCATTTTGCAAAAAAATGCAGGTTATTTTTTTCCGAATCATACCAAAATCTAATCAGCACCAGGGTGACCCACAAATAACTTATCTGCCGAATTTTGTGAAATTCGGTTCATTAGTTTTTTAGTTAGAGTGGATACAAGCTTTTGCGAGCCATTTCGCAAAAATAGGAGGGTTCTTTTATCCCGAATCGTACCCAAAACTAATCAGCACCAGACTCGCCCACAAGTGACTTACGTACCAAATTTTGTGAAATTCGGTCCATTAGTTTTTTAGTTACAGTGGATACAAAATCTGCACAGACAGACAGACAGACACACAGACGTCACGCTAAAAATGGTTTTTTCTTATTCTAGAGGTCTTGAAACGTGTAGATCCGTCGAAAACTCGAGTTGCGATTTTCGACATGATTCCAATACTTTCCCTATACATTACCATGTATTGCAGGGAAAGTAAAAAGTAATCTATGATCATTTATAAAACATCCATGTAAAGTTTCAGGTTCATAGATTGAGGAGCTGCAAAGAGACTGGTTTATTGCCCCACGACCAATCAATTACCACGAGTGAGGAACCGACTCATTGTCTTCTTCTCGCAGATGGGTTATTGAAAACATACATTTAGTGTTTGCCTGTAACCTACGAGGAACATCTCATAAAAGTTTCAGATTCCTAGCTCGAGAGGTTAATAGATACGATGATCAGAGATATGAGGTCGCTAAGCAATATTATTCCTTCACTTTACAGCCCTTATAGTCAGAGATATAGCCTTTCCTATTGTTTACATGATAAGCATTCCACAAATTGTTTTATGTTACTACCTCGAGAGGTTTGTTAGAGTGCGATAACAATTAAATGGATTAATAACAATGTATAACAATGCTTTCATATACCTTTCGTTTACTTCACCCCACCTCACATCTTATCATCCATTTAATGATGGGTAAAGGGTCTTTTCTAAATATTTTTACTTTCCTTATATACATAATGTATAAGGAAAGTATTGTGAAGGGGTCGAAAATTCGAAAAAGAGTTTTCGACGGGAGAGCACATTTCAAGCATCCCTGATCACGAATCGAACGTTTTTGAGGTGATGTGTGTGTGTGTGTGTGTCAGTGAGTCTGTGGAGACGATATCTCACGAACGAATGGAGCGATTCGAATGAAATCTGGTACAAAATCACAATCTATGAATACTGAAAGTCTATTGTTTTAGAACACAATCAAATGTTTAGAATCTACCTAAATTTTCGAGTGAAATTTTGAAAAAATCAAAACCTTTAATAAAGTTACGCAAATAGACATTTCTCATGTAATTTTTCCCTAGAAAACGATTGACATAAACTTTAGAGCGCTAGCAAGAACCGTTCTCGAGATATTGCGCATTTTTCAAATAAATTTATCAAAAAAATCCCATAAATTAGAAAAAAAATATTAACTGTTGAGAAACATGTTTACTTTTCATATGTAATATTAGGCGATAAATTGGGTGACATCATTCTCATGGATCTAGTTCGTTCCATTCACGAGAAAAGATACTTTGAGTAATACTTTTGTATTTGAACGCCAATAGTCATTTATCTGCTGTAAAAATAACTTATTTCTCCGTCCATAACGCTTGGCGAAATTTTGGCGACGTATTTAGCGGAATGTCATCAACTTGGCGACATTTTTAATGCTGCCAAATTAACGAAAATCTCGCCAAATGGATAAAAATGACGCTAATTCAATGAAAATGACGACTAATTGAAGAAAATTCAATATCTTGGAAAGAATATAAGTATGTACTATAAGAACAACATTTTTTTAACTGTGAAAGTAGTAAATTCATTGCATTATATAAGGAAAATCATGTGTTGCACACATCAGATTTTTTTTATTCAATTTTGATTAAAATTTGATCTTTAATTTCTCGTCAGTGAGCAAATGAATCATTTTACAAGAAAATTCAAAATGGGTAACTTCTTTGGAGAAATAACTTTCACACAAAAAAAAAAGGAATCCGTATGCACTCCTTATTGGTCTTTATTTATCCACTTATGAAAAACAGTCAAAAAATAAATACCTTCAACATAAACAACAATTTCAGAATATTACCTATATTACAATAACGACTGAGAAAGTTCTGTCAAGTATTGATAATTTAAATAATATATTAAGTAATGTTAATATATATTCAATTTAATAAGATCATTTAACACGAGTTTATTTGCTGATTCCCTCTAATTTTCAAATCGTGGGGAATTTGCGTCTTAGTATTGATTGCAAATTGGTTCTGCAGATGTCACTATATTAAAATATTTTCATTTCGCAATAAAAATTCCAAATATTCGCTGAATATCATGTACACACAAATGTAAAAATAATCTTGATAATGAATTTCTAGTACTTAAAATACCTTTAAATGTACATTTGTTGCAATTTAAAACCGTATCCCGAAATAAAACCATTGACAGCTCAAACCGGTTTAAAACGGCTTTTCTATGTAAATGCGGCTTTAATTAGAAGTCATTTCCTTTTGAAAACTGCCAGCAAATTTTGAGGTTGCCTAGCAACCCGAATGTTGAGCTTTAATATTAAAATAAATTGCTTCAAGCTGCCTTAATGATGATCCGCTTTAAGCAATTTGTAAAGTAAATTCGAGGATATAATTTAAATCTGTCTACTTCTAATAAAATCATGTGTAGCGGAAATAAATATGGAGATTACTGCGAAACACACATAATGCTTTTAAAGCCATGCATGGGCAAATCGCAAGGCCCAATGCGGCCCGTTGCACTGTTTTGTGCGGCCCGGGATCCCTTTCGAATATTCTACATAGTTTTATCTTGAAATCATTTAATAATATGAGAATAGTACAGATTTATTCTTTTGAAGTAAAATATGTTTATGGTTGGAGTATCCGACTGACATTAGAGTGTTGAGAAAAATGAAACACTTTGGGCGCTATCTCCGAACCTAATAGATAAAAATATAAACAAGTTACTAGCCGAATACCCGTTGAAAATCAACGGTCTCGCAATAAGCAACCTTTGAATAAAGGTAAATTTTTTAATAATTCGCGTTTCATATTTATTCGACAAATCGATTCGACTAAATTTGCTGATTTCTTCCTTTCGAATTATCTACCCGTACAACACATTAAAGTCTATCTCATCCCGATGCACTCCTATATTATTATTTCTCCTTTGGAACTTTTTTCTATGAAGTACATCCATAAATGAACATTTTTGAAAAACTCTGTTTGTCTTGTGTTTTTTATCAGATGATTGGCCCAAATACCAAATATCAAGCCTCTATCACATTTAAAAGGAAGCGTGCCTCATTTATTAGGAAAATCGAACATATTAGTGTGCGCACCCCTTAAAGTAGCAAATATTGGAAATATAAAATTTCACACTCTCTTCCTTTTAAACTATCTACTCGAATATCAAATTTGAAGTCGCTATCCTATCGAGAAGCATGTTTTTCTATCACTTCACCTTTCGAACGTTTTTCTGTGTAGCACCCCGTTAAAGAACATTTTTGTCAAACTGTACTCATCTTTGGTTTTTTTTGTCAAATGGTTAGCCCATATACTAAATTTCAAGTCTCTATCACATTGTAAAGGAGGCGATTTTCATTTGTTCGGTAAATCGAACATTTTAGTGAGCGGAACCCCCTACAATAACAAATGTTGGAAAATTGAAATTGCACACTTTCTTCCTTTCCAACTTTTTACCCGTACACTAAATTTGAAGTCTCTATCTCATCGCGAAGCATACTTTTCTAGCATTTCATCTTTCGAATGCTTTTGTGTGGAGTACCCACCCCCTTAATTATACATTTTTGAAAAACTCTATTCTTTATGTGAATTCTGTCAGATTATTTTCCCATATATCAAATATCAAGCCTCTATCACGTTTTAAAACGGGCGTGTCTCCTTTATTCCGAAAATCGAACATTTTGGCGTGTGGCACCCCCTAAAGTAGAAAATATTGGTAAACTGAAATTTTACACTTTCTTCCTTTCAAACTATCTACCCTTATACCAAATTTGATATCTCTATCTCAATCCGAAGCGTGGTTTTTTATCAATTCACTTTTCGAACGTTTTACTCTGAAGCACCCCCTTAAACGAACATTTTTGAAAAACTATATTTGTCTTGGGTGTTTCCATCAAATGATTAGCCCATATACCGAATTTCAAGCCTCTATCAAATTTTAAAGGAGCGTTTTCTCATTTATTCTGCAAATCGAATATTTTGGTGTGCGGCACCCCCTTAGGTAGAAAATATTGGAAATCTGAAATTGCACGCTTTTTCCCTTTTGAACGATTTACCAATACACCAAATTTGAAGTCTCTACCTCATCGTAAAGCATTCCTTCCTATCATTTCACTTTTCGAACGTTTTAGTGTGCGGCACCCCCCTTAAGTAGAAAATATTGGAAATCTGAAATTTCACACTTTCTTCCTTTCGAACGATTTACCCATACACTAAATTTGAGGTCTCTACCTCATCGCAAAGCATTCTTTCCTATCATTTCACTTTTCGAACGTTTTGGTGTGCTGCACCCCCCCTTAAGTAGAAAATATTGGAAATCTGAAATTGCACACTTTCTTCCTTTCGAGTGATTTATCCATACACCAAATTTGAAGTCTCTACCTCATCGCAAAGCATTCTTTCATATCATTTGACTTTTCGAACGTTTTGGTGTGGGGCACCCCCCCTTAAGTAGAAAATATTAGAAATCTGAAATTGCACACTTTCTTCCTTTCGAACGATTTACCCATACACTAAATTTGAAGTCTCTACCTCATCGCAAAGCATTCTTTCATATCATTTCACTTTTCGAACGTTTTGGTGTGGGGCACCCCCCTTAAGTAGAAAATATTGGAAATCTGAAATTGCACACTTTCTTCCTTTCGAACGATTTACCCATACACCAAATTTGAAGTCTCTACCTCATCGCAAAGCATTCTTTCATATCATTTCACTTTTCGAAAGTTTTAGTGTGCGGCACCCCCCTTAAGTAGAAAATATTGGAAATCTGAAATTGCACACTTTCTTCCTTTCGAACGATTTACCCATACACTAAATTTGAGGTCTCAACCTCATCGCAAAGCATTCTTTCCTATCATTTCACTTTTCGAACGTTTTGGTGTGCTGCACCCCCCCCCCTTAAGTAGAAAATATTGGAAATCTGAAATTGCACATTTTCTTCCTTTCGAGTGATTTATCCATACACCAAATTTGAAGTCTCTACCTCATCGCAAAGCATTCTTTCATATCATTTCACTTTTCGAACGTTTTGGTGTGCGGCACCCCCCTTAAGTAGAAAATATTGGAAATCTGAAATTGCACACTTTCTTCCTTTCGAACGATTTACCCATACACTAAATTTGAGGTCTCAACCTCATCGCAAAGCATTCTTTCCTATCATTTCACTTTTCGAACGTTTTGGTGTGCTGCACCCCCCCCCCTTAAGTAGAAAATATTGGAAATCTGAAATTGCACATTTTCTTCCTTTCGAGTGATTTACCCATATACCAAATTTGAAGTCTCTATCTCATCGCAAAGCATGCTTTCCCGTCATTTCACTTTTCGAACGTTTTGGTGTAGGACACCCCCTCTATAGAACGTTTTCGAAAAATTCGATTTTTCCAGGGGGTTTTATCGAACGACCGAGCCGTGTACCAAATTGCAAGTCTCTATCTATTCGGGAAGTGCCTAAAAAAAGCGTGACAGACAGACAGACAGACGGACAGACAGACGGACACTTGGCAATTAGTATATATAGATACTTGTTTTGTCGGAAATGGGGCACCATTTATGAAAAATCTGATGTGGGCAACACATGGCTTTCCTTATATAATGTGATGAATTTACTACATTTACAGTAAAAAAATAGATTTTCCTTATATAGACACTAATATTCTTTTCAAGA
Source organism: Amaurobius ferox (assembly GCA_951213105.1). Classification (NCBI taxonomy): domain Eukaryota; kingdom Metazoa; phylum Arthropoda; class Arachnida; order Araneae; family Amaurobiidae; genus Amaurobius; species Amaurobius ferox. Next base: position 41,914,955 of record OX578151.1, on the reverse strand, counting down.
TATTGAGTTTTCGACAATTAGTCGTCATTTTCATTGACATAGCGTCATTTTTATCCATTGGGCGAGATTTTCGTTAATTTGGCAACTTTTAAAAAAGCCGTTAAGTTGGCGACATTCCGCCAAATTCGTCGCCAAAATCTCGCTAAGCGGATAACGAAGAAATAAGTTATTCTTACAGCAGATAAATGACTATTGGCGTTCAAATACAAAAGTATTACTTAAAGTATCTTTTTTCATGAATGGAACGAGCTAGATCCACGAGAATGATGTCATCCAAATTATTGCATGGTATTACATATGAAAAGTGAACATGTTTCTCAATAGGATATATATATTTTTTAATTTTATTTGACTTTTTGATAATTTTTTTGAAAAATGTACAATATCTCGAGAACGGTTCATGTCAGTGTTCTAAAATTCATGTAAATCGTTTTGTAATGAAAAATTACTTAAGAAATGTATATTCGCATAACTTTATAAGTGTTTTTAATTTTTTGACGATTTTTTCAAAATTTAATTCGAAAATTTAGGGGCGTTCTGAACATTCGATTGCGTATAAAATCAATAGGCTTCCAGTGTTTACGGATTGTGATTTTTGTACCAAATTTCGTTCGAATCGGTCCATTCGTTCGTCAGTTATCGTCTCCACAGACTCACTGACACACACACACACACACACACACACACATACTTTCACACACACACACACACACAGACATCACTTCAAAAATGTTTGATTCGTGATCAGAGATGCTTGAAACGTGCTCTCCCGTCGAAAACTCGAATTCGAATTTTCGACCCCGTCACAATACTTTCCTTATACATTATGTGTATAAGGAAAGTTATATATGAAAATAATTTTAAAGTTTTAAACTATGATTTCCAAAAAGAAAATAATAATAATAATAATAATAATAATAATAATAATAATTTTTGCTTAACTTTGCTTAATTTCAATCGAAATATCTTCTAAACTATAAAAGATCGATATAAATCGTAGGCGACAAATATATTTAGTATTACATCTAATTTCAAAATCAATAATTTATAGTTTTTGAGTAATCAATAATTTGTTAATTTGTTTTTAGGGAGCTCTTATAGTTTTTGAGCAATCGTCTTTTCAAATTAAATTAACTGCAGTGTGGCTCAACTCGACTTTCTCACAGCAGAATCCATTTTCAATTTTTTTGTTCATATTCTACAAGTAAATTTTTGAAAAATCGGTATCATTGCTCCAAATGATTACAATTGCAGAGTGTTACCCATCACTTTAAAGGGCTTGAAAAATTCTATCGATCGATATCATACTTGACAAAGTATACCTCGTGGAGGGTGATTTGCCCTCCCCCGAAAGGCTAGTGACGTCACGAACACAAACATTGTATCGCAGTGCAACAATGATTGAAACTATTAAGTCTCGTGATCATTGTGCTATAAATAACACCTTTTATGCATGATTATGTCAAATTTTGTCCTATGCTGATGTTAATTTTTTTTTTTAATTTGGAATAAACTTCGAAGTTTACGTTCGAATTTTAAAACATTCTATCTAGATTTAGATTTTTCGATAACAAAACCGGATATAAAGTTTTGTGCATATTTATGGCCGCTATCTTGTACACACGAAATCGACCTCAGATAAACGGACATCACTCCAAAAATATTCGAAACATATTCAGAAGGTCCTAAAACATATTTTGGCATCAACATCTCGAATTTGAAAATTTTCGTGAAAACATCACTTTTTCTATACTATTTAAAATTTATAATATAAATACCTTGATTTATCTGTCTGTTTATCTATCTATCTATCTATGGGGAATGCTTGGCGAAATTTTGGTGTGGAAATTGGGGGATATCGCCAATTTGGCGAGATTTTTTAAATGTTGCCAAATTGACTAAAATGCCGCAAAATTGATAAAAATGTCGACTGATGAAAATTCAATATCTTGGAAAAAAATCAAAATCTACTATAAGAATAACCTATTTCTCCGTCTGAAACGTTTGGCGAAATTCTGGCGACAAAGTGTTGCCAATTTGATAAAATTGACGCTAAATCAATGAAAATGACGACTAATCAATGAAAATTCAATATCTTGGAAATAATATAACAAACGACTATATGAATAACCCATTTCTCCGCTCGTCCGTAATGCTTTGTAAAAAATTTGGCGAGATGTCGCAAACAGCGATTTTTTAAGCATTGCCAAATTGATGAAAATGTCGCCAAATTGATAAAAATGCCACCACATTCATAAAAATAACGCTAAATGAGAGGTATTGCTTTGGAAATTTTTAATTCCGTCATATGACGGGCATATCTTTTAGTATAGGGCGACTCCAACGAGAAGGCATTTGAGTCACGTGACTTTGGACGAATCCATTAGTTAAATTCAATGACAGGTAGAAACGTACTAGGAAGAACGGGTTTCCAGAATTGGCGCCTTTAGTGCGAATTAATAATGCACAATTTGTGCAGTATGAAAATGATTTATGCAGAACGATAAAGAGCTTCATATGTATAAGTACATTCAGTGTTACTGTTGGGATGTGGTGGAAATGTTTTCTTAATAATTAAAATTATATTATAATAAAACAATAATGGTCGTAAATGTTTTGTTAAAATTGAAGAGTTCGGTTGTAATACTTTTCTTGTAACTTAAACTATTTTATTTAGGAGAAATGCACAATGCGTTTCGTGCGTATGAATGATTCATCTCCTAAAAGGAAAAATCTGATGTGAACAGCACATGCCTTCCCTACAGATTCATATTTATTTTCTTTATTTCTTTTATAATTCATTAATTTGAGTTATATGCACAAACTAGCACGAATAATTATTTGAAATTGCACTGGAATTGCAGTTTTAATTCAATTTTTTCCTGGAAACTTTGTAAAATTACTGAAAAGCTCTGTTTAAAAGTTCCAAAAATTTGTTGGCTGAAATTCCCCCCCCCCCGTAATTTATTGGTTGCTCGCTTGTGTAATAAGACATTTTCTTTAGGAAAGATCCTCGATCCATCTATAAAAGGGGAAAAAATACCTTGACATACACACATCTTTATATTTTTTTCATTGTGTATTTTACTTTTTATATAACGTTGTTTAATTTCTATAAAATACAAAGAAAACGCTTCAGTCTAAATACTTTTGCTGCCACTGAAAATCATTTCAGTAAGTTCTATGAATCACATTTTATACAGTTACATATTTCATAAAGTATTAATATTTGTTAATTCTAAAAGAAATTTCAGTAATTTAATTAATTTTAAATATGTTATCTAACCATTTTCCTTGCTTGTGGGCCACTATTCGGAAAGTCAGTTCATCATTAGAGATTACATTGCATGGCCATGTCATCTAAGGAATCTATCACCCCCCCCCCCCGAGTTACAAAATTTGGAAAATGTAAAAATATATAAAAAATATCTGTTTTATATATATATTTGTTATTATTTTATAATATTTTATATATAAAATATTTAAAAAATTGTACCGCTGTCGCCCTTTTCGAAATCTGATTCTATACTTTCAGTTGACTCTTGAGTCATGTTCTGAAGAGGAGTCGGCACCTACCACAAAACTGATTTCTTCTATGGTTTCTTCCACTAAATTGTCAATTTCCCAATATTTATTTTCAACTTTTACTGCGTGCTCACAATATTTAATCCACTGCTCCTTTGTAATGCTGGCAACGGCTGTCGGATGGGGTTGCATAACTTTTCTGAATTTGCTTCAGCCTAAAAAAAATCGAGTACTTTGTGGACCACATTTCGTTCCTTGGAACGAATTACTTTTACTTCTACAGACATTTTGTCGATAAAAGCACGGTTCACAAATATCAGATTCAAATTAATTAAATAAACAGACGTTAGAAGTTGGAACAGATGTTAAACATTTTCTTAGTCGCAAGCGCAATGCTAGTAAAGCATTCCAACTATTCTAAATTTCAAACAATTGGCGAAATACGCGTAGCAAATGCGATCGCCAAACAGGTTTCTGCGTTTGGCAACCCTTTCACTGTAGTGCACAGATCGTCTGTTTTGCCAGCTTTCTTCCCTATAACGAAATGGACTCATCCAAGGTCATCTGCCAACTCATGGGAGCCGGACTATATTATACACTGAAATCAACGGGGCGCGGTAGCCCAGTGGTTAGCGCTCGGGAATTGCACTCGGTAGGCCCGGGTTCGATTTTCTCCGCTGCCAAAACTGCCGCCGTGTTGGCCGTTACGGCCGTTTCCGCCAGACGGAGGGGCCAACGGCCGTACCGTGCTGAAAACACCGGTTCTCGTTAGATCACCGAAGTCAAGTAGCATCGGGTGCGGTTAGTACTTGGTGGGTGACCACCTCGGAACACCGCGTGCTGTTGGCCATCTCGGGTGCGGTATCCCCGTGGTTTGCGCGCTAGATTTGCACGCTACCACAAATGCCGCCGTGTTCATGCGGAGTACGATCACGTTAAACATGTACGTCCGTAAGTCCTTCCGAGATGTTGGTGGTAGGGGAAGGAGAGTACGGTCCCTGTGGATGCTGCCCCGACTGGGTTCCAGTCTAAATTGGGTGGTTCTTCCTGGCCGTCCAACGAGTTACTTTACACCTTTTTGGTAGGACGGACGGTCTGGGTCTTAACAACACTGAAATCAACGAATGAACTTATTGAACTTTATTGGAGTTTTATTCTACAATACGTTACCTACGTAAAACAATTTCGGCTCCATCTTATTGGGGCTACTGCCAATTTTGTTTTCTTTCTACTTTCTTATGCTGTGGTATAGAGCAGTGTTTTCCAAACTTACAGCGGTTGCGTAGCCCTTTTGGGACTGAATCTCATCGTCGTGCCCCAGTCGAATAATTTAAAGCAAGTTTCAGTAATACCATTTTTTTATTATCTACAAATTGTAAACTAGTATACTGTTTTATTACTTACTTATACTATAGAATATAGTATAGGGAAAGTATTGTTTTCACGAAAATGTCGAGATTTTGATGCCAATATATATTTTAAATCTCCTGAACAAATTTGACCTATATTTAGAGTGGTGTCCGTCTGTCAGTCGGTCTGTGGTCGATTTCTAGTATGCACGATAGTTGCCACAAATATTAATGGATTTTTATATCCGACTTTGTTAACGACAAATCTAAAACTAGATAGAATTTTTCTAAGTTCCAGGAATGTTTAGCTTCAGTTTAAAAAAAAAATTTGGAGATCTCAGACCTAAAATTGAGGTGTCAGTTAGATTTTTAACATTGGTGTCTTTGTCGTCTTTCCCCCCGAGATTTTTAGAATTTGTCTGCCATTTAAAAATCTACGAAACAAAACACCATTGACTTTTTTGAAATTCTGGCCTCTCAACTCTCTTTGAAACAAATTTAGCTCGCGTTTAAAAAAACAACAAGAACGATCAATCATGCATAAAACATTGATTATGAAACACTTTCCAATTGCAATGTAATTTTATTTAAACGTCTCTATAATGCGATACATTCAGCACTGATATTTTAAAAATTATCACAATACTACAATAATTTATTATAATTGAAAACTTAAAATTTTATCGAGAAAAATGAACTTTATTTAAATGACGTCATTGAAATATAAATCGCCTGGTTCTTGGTCTGTAAAAGCTAGAAATATTTCATTTATACACTTTTATTCCATTTCTTTCATTTATCACAATACTACAATAATTTAGTTTACTTAAAAACGTGAAACCATGAAGGTAAAAGTAATTTAATTCTATTAGTAAAACTTCATCGAAACAGGCATTTATATAAAATCGTCTGCTTCTCTATGTAAAATCAATGAATGTTTCATTCATATCAGCTATATTGCAGACTCCAGAGCTGAATAATTTTGCGTTAAAGATATTCAGCAATTCTTATACAACTCAACTTATGGAGAATGTAAACACATCAAGCTATAAGTAAAATTTAGGCTTTGTAGAAATAATCAAAGTTTGATGATAATTTAAACTCAAATATATTGTAATCGCGTAGTTTCAGAATATAGATGCACAGAAGTTAAGCAAATATAAAGAGGTTTGATGAAGGATACAACACTAAATATAAATTAAAAAGAACTTTAAAAAACACGATTTTGACACAAGATGGATGCCATATTTTATTTTGAAGTAGGTCACGTGATCTCTTCATATAATATGGGTGTAATTATTATTTTAATTTTTATTTAAAAAACTACTCAATATATTTTGCTGAAATTTTTTTTATATTTTTTATGGGATAATTTGAATATTTCCTAGAACTTTCGAAGCAAGTTGTGAATTTTAAATTCGCTTAAAATATGTTTGAAAAATTAGGTCCCATAGGGTTCAATGTATTTCATTCTTTCAACCCGGGTTCAGCCCAAAATTAATTGGGTGGTATTACTCATTTATATTCCCATAGGTCCCACAGACCGTCTGAACAACATACTAAAATTTCATTTTGATAAAGTCATTTTTACGGCAGTTATCGTGCGGACAGACAGACAGAATAAACAAAATCATAAACACTTTTCAACTATGTTGTAAAGTGTTAAAAAAGAGATCGCAGGTCATTTTACTGGCTGCCCAATAAACATACACATATTTTCATCCTTTTGTCTGTAACTATTCCCAAAATATTTGTTTTCAAAGTTCAGGAGCCATTTTTGGGACACCCTGTATACTGTATAGGTAACTTATATATAGGTATCTGTGTTTTCGCATATCTCTTTTTATATATCACGCAAACGTGTTTTACTTCTGAATTTCCCCATCAGCAGAAATGTTTTAATGCATTTGCCTTGAATAGTTCATGACTATATTTAAAAATTATTCTTCAATTATCAAATATGCATTGTCTATAAATAGGTTTATTAATTACTGAAGCAATTTTAATTAAATAAAAAATTAACAGCGTGGGCGTGGGGGGGGGGGGGATATTTTAATCGCATTTTTTTGTTTTCATTATAGAATGCTAGAATTATGAAGAAACGAAGAATTGTGACATCAAGCAAGAATAAGTTAAAATTGGTCGGTAAGAATCTTGCTTAACCTTTGAGACAACAAACTTTTTGCTCATTGAAGCAGGAGGAATTCTGATATCAGTTAAAAATTTTACGGTAGATATGAAGTCTTATTTTATTAAAAAGCTAGATGTCAAAGAAAGTGATGATATATTTTTTTACTTTTTTATTAGGATAAAAATAAAGACAAAAACTGATTGATGAATGAAGTGCATGAAAAAAGTTATTTTTGCAAGGATAGCATAATTAAAACACTCTGGTAAAATTTTAATCCCTATCCATGGAGTAGAAGAAATTAAAATTAAATTCTTGTTCTAAATTGTGTCTCCGACATATGACAGTTTTACAAATGAGCAAATTTCGATATTTTGGAACAATAAAAACTATCTCCAATAATAGTTCTAATAAATTAGAGCTTTCCATTTTTTTTAAAACTCCAACAAATTAGAGCTTTCAATTTTTAAAATCTCTAACAAATTAGAGCTTTCAATTTTTTGAAATCTCTAACAAATTAGAGCTTTCAATTTTTAAAATCTCTATCGAATTAGAGATATCCAATTTTTGAAATCTGTAACAAATTACAGCTTTCAATTTTCAAAACTCTAACAAATTAGAATTTTCAATTTTTAAAATCTCTAATAAATTAGAGCTTCCAATTTTTAAATCTCAAACAAATTAGAGCTTTCAATTTTTTGAAATTTCTAGCAATTCAGGGCTTTAATTTTTTTTTTTTAGATCTCTAACAAATTACAGCTTTCAATTTTTTAAATTTCTTAAATCTCTAACAAATGCTTTCAATCTCTTAACTATTATCCTTAACACATTATTTTTCTCTCAAAAATAGAATTTGAGTCGTTGTATTGTTTAGAGTTTTGCGAATTTCTAAATGCGAAACTTTGCGCTTCATAAAATTGCCGCTCATTAAGATATAGGTAATAAGGAGCTAAAAATAAACCCTGACAACATTATTTTTTGTTGATAAGTTCAATAAATCGATCCAAGGATGATGACGTATAAGAATAGTAAAGCGAGCGAATACTGAATTCGTTGCACAATTCAAAGTTAAATTTTGCATATATTTCATTCAGCATTGCTGGGCTGAAGTCAAAAATTAAATACTAATTTAACAGAAAAACATCTGATGTGGGCAGTACATGACTTTCGCTGTAAACTTAGATTCATCATCTCCTTATTTCTTTATTAATTCATTAAATTTAATTTAATTGCACCAAATATCACTGAATGTGCATTTTTAAATCAATTTTCGTTTTCATTTGCTACCTGGATATATTTTCAAAGATGGCGTAGCAAAAACTCGAAAAAACTAAAATATCCTGAACATGATTAGTCCTAGAATAATGGGATTGGTCTTATTCATTTTATCGCCAAAATCTACGTATAAAAAATATTTAATTAATAAGTCTGAGCATACGTAGTTTTTTATTTCAGATATTGACGATTTTTGCTGGCTATTTCGTGGAAAAGGTAGGGTTTTTTTTTCCCGAATCGTACCAAAATCTAATCAGCACCAGGGATCCCACATAAGTGACCTAACCATAAAATTTTATGAAATTTGGTCAATTAGTTCTTGAGATAGAGTGGATGCATACATTGCACAGACAGACGACACCATAGGCAGCGACACGGGGGGTGCTAGGAGTGCTTCAGCGATCCCTCATTACAAATTGCACAAACACTCCCTTTTACATCCCCTTATTTCAACAATTTTGAGTTTCTCTCTCTCTCTCTCTTTTAAGTCGTTATTTTATTCATTTTTTTTTTACGGATTTATAAATCTGAGATTAGATATTTTTAGGGATTATGGCTAGATCCAATTCCAAATGACTGCACATGCGCAAGAATTCAATAAAGAAATCTGTCGTGAACTTTCGCCTATCGCGGAAGGATACAGAAACGGCTAGTTTCGTATCGAGTTCGGCAGAACGTTATTAATACTCCATTGGCGTCCGTGCTAGCGTGTTCAAATTTATATAGTTTACAATTTTTTTTTCTTTTTTTTTTACGAATTGAGATCATGGCTATATCATGCAGAAATCGATGGAACAATATATTGAATTAAGGCTCCACAAGTACACTATTTGCTATTTTTAGATTATGCATGCTTCGTATGAGCATCCTCAATTGTGAGCCCCCGATGCATAGCACCCCCATTGTGAAAGCCTGGCGCCGATACACACACAGACGTCATGTGAAAACAGTTCATTCGTATTCTAGAATTCCTAAAACGTGTAGATCCGTCGAAAACCCCAGTTACGATTTTCGATACGATTTGAATACTTTTTCCTACACATTACCATGTATTGCAGGGAAAGTAAAACATTCATATAATTACAGCACACATTAAAGAATCTGATGTAGCCAACACAATGACGTTCCTTACATAATGCAATAACATTATTTCTTTCATAGTGAAATAATGTTGCACAAAATTGACGACACGATGCCTTTGATGTTGATTTGCACATTAGCATTTCACGCTCTTCTGGATGGCAACCTGTAAAACTATTTAAAAGTACAAAATTAACTCCTGCTTCAAGCAAATCTAGCTTGGTAATTAGAAATAGAGCTAGAATTTGTTAAGCACTATATTAAAGTCCATATATTAAAAAAATTTTAATAATAAATTCATTAAGTTGGCGTTATTTTCGTAAATTTAGCGTCATGTATGCAAATTTGGAGAGATTTTTGCGAATTCGACACGGTTTTCGAAAAGCTGCCAAGTTGACAATATTTTGTCAAATTAGCTAAATATATCGCCAAGCATATTTGGAGATATTTGACAATACTATTTAATTTTATGTAATTAATGATATGTAATTAATTAATTGATATGCGATAAATTTATTTGAAAAAAGTGTAATACCTCGAGAACTGTTTAAGCTACCGTTCCAAAATGTATGTTATTCGTTTCTTAATAGAAAATTACGTACACAATGGTTCTTTTTTTTAACATTATTGAAGGTCCTGATTATAACGATTTTGTCAAAAATTTATTCGAAAATTTGGAGGGTTTTTCGAACGTTCGATCGAGTTTAAAATCGGTTTTAATATTCGCAGATTGCAATAATTGTGCAAAATTACTTTTGAGACGTTCAAAAGATACCTCCCTCCCTCCCTCCCTCACTCACTCACTCACTCACTCACTCACTCACTCACTCACTCACTCACTCACTCACTCACTCACTCACTCACTCACTCACTCACTCACTCACTCACTCACTCACTCACTCACTCACTCACTCACTCACTCACTCACTCACTCACTCACTCACTCACTCACTCACTCACTCACTCACTCACTCACTCACTCACTCACTCACTCACTCACTCACTCACTCACTCACTCACTCACTCACTCACTCACTCACTCACTCACTCACTCACTCACTCACTCACTCACTCACTCACTCACTCACTCACTCACTCACTCACTCACTCACTCACTCACTCACTCACTCACTCACTCACTCACTCACTCACTCACTCACTCACTCACTCACTCACTCACTCACTCACTCACTCACTCACTCACTCACTCACTCACTCACTCACTCACTCACTCACTCACTCACTCACTCACTCACTCACTCACTCACTCACTCACTCACTCACTCACTCACTCACTCACTCACTCACTCACTCACACACACACACACACACACACACACACACACACACACACTCACTCACTCACTCACTCACTCACTCACTCACACACACACACATTTTTATGCAAAATTTGAATGACATTTTATATGAAATTTCATATCACTACTAAAAATTTAATACATTTATCAGGGAGGCTGAGTATACATCTTGGGGGGGGAGGGGGAGGGTTAGCGTGCCTAGGGTCCTGCCTACACATTACAATGCATTGCAGGGAAAGTAATATTAAAACTCTGATGTGGCCAACACATGACTTTCTTTGCAGGCTCATATTTACGTTCTCTTTATTTCTTCAACAATTCATTAAATTGAGTTTAATGGCACATAATAACAGCCATAATTATTTTACATTACATCGAATTTGTACTTTTAATTCCACTTTCGTTGTCATTTGGTAACTGAACTGGCGTAGCGAACTGGCGTAGCGAAAATGCGTAAAAACTAAAAATATCTCGAGAACGGCTAGTCCTAGAGTAATGGAATTGGTCTTATACTTTTCATCGTCAAAAATTACGTATAAAATAATCATTTAATTGATAAGTTTGAGCATACGTAGTTTTTAATTTTTAGATTTTTGCGGTCATTTAGCAAAAAAGGGCAGGTTCTTATTATCCCAAACCGTACCAAAATCTAATCAGTACCAGGGTCAACCACAAGGGACTTATTTACCAAATTTTTTGAAGTTAGGTCAGTTAGTTTTTCAGTTAGAGTGGATACAAAATCTAGACAGACACACAGACAGACACACAGACACACAGACAGACACACAGACAGACACACACACAGACACACGCCACACTAAAAATAGTTTTTTCGTGTTCGAAGGGTCTCAAAACGTGTAGATCCGACGAAAACTCGAGTTGCGATTTTCGGTACGATTCCAATATTTTCCCTGTACATTACCATGTATTGCAGGGAAAGTAAAAATCTGATGTGAGCAGCACATGACATTCCTTGCAGACTCAAATTCATTTTTTCTTCATTTCTTTAATAATTCATCAAATTGAGTTTAATTGCACAAAATAACACTAAATTTGCATTTTTAATTCAATTTCTGTTTTTATTTGGTAATTGGACATTTTTCCAAAAGTGGCGTGGCATAACTAAATGAGAAAAATCTCAAATATCTCGAGAACGGTTAGTCCTAGAGTAATAGAGTTGGTCTTATTCTTTTTCTCATCAAAAATTACGTGTAAAACAAGCATTTAATTGATATATTTGAACATACATAGATTTTTTTAGATTTTGGAGATTTTTGAGGGCCATTTCGTAAAAAAGGCAGGTTGTTCTTTTCCGAATAAAACCAAAATCGAATCAGCACTAGAGTATCGTGCAAGTAACTTATCTATCAAATTTTGTGAAATTTGGTCAATTAGTATTTTAGCTAGAGTGGATACATGATATTTTTGCAGGCCATTTCGTAAGGAAAGGCAGGTTGTTCTTTTCCGATTAGTACCAAAATCTATAATCAGCACCAGAGTATTGTACAAGTAACTTATCTACCAAATTTTGTGAAATTTGGTCAATTAGTATTTTAGCTAGAGTAGATGCATGAAATTTTTAAGGGCCATTTCGCAAAAAAAAAAGCGGGTTCTCTTTTTACGAATCGTACCAAAAACTAATCGGCACCAGGGTCATACCCAAGTGACTTGCCTGCCAAATTTTATGAAATTCAGTCCATAAGTCTTTAGAGTGGATACATACATTGGCCAGACAGACAGACACACAGACAGACACACACAGCCACACACACACAGACGTCACGCTAAAAATAGTTTTTTCGTATTTCAGATGTCTCGAAACGTGTAGATCCGTCGAAAACTGGAGTTGCGATTTTCGGCATGATTCCAATACTTTCCCTATACATTACCATGTATTGCAGGGAAAGTAAAAAACAATCATTCTATATTTTTCATGTAAAACGTATATATTAAAACGATAAAGGTTAAATTTTACTCTATAAGAATATAAAAGTAAAACAAAATTCTTTTATATGGTTTCTCAATATTTTAATATTCTCGAACTAAAACCCTGATGAATTAAAATTTTCAGTCGAATGATCAGTGGGAAATAATTTATTTCAATGCATTTCTTTGAAAACATTTTTTCATAATTTCAAACTATATCACGGAAGAAAAGCAAAGCGTGTTGATATTTGGTTTAATGATGAGGTTTCGGCTTATCTTAAAATTCTTAGAAAAGTTTGCTATTAAAAAACAAGCCTATCTCCGCTATCTAATAACGTAAAAATAAAAGTATTTTTCTGCTTTTTTAGGAATTGTCACAAAGAAAGGATAATTTTTAAGGAAATTATTTTGTATGATCGCTGGATATTTTTATAGACATTTAATGACAGCACTCTTTTTTAACGAGTTTGAAGGCAAAACTTACAAAAAAAAATAACACTAAAACATTATTTCTTGTATTTTTAAAAAAATAAATAGAATATTTTTATTATTTCAATGGAATAAGAGTAAAGAAGAGAACAAAAATAGTAAATGTAGGGAAATCTTGTATATATACTCTTTTGCAGAAAAATATATGCACCCATAAAAATGTATCTACAGCCGCGAAATTCGCCATACAAATGGCGTTTTAAAAGTTATGCAAATCATCAAACTGTCAGCACCAATGATGTTATAGGGCTCATGCCACGTGCAAGAGAACAAATAGTGCAACATTTAGAAAACCGGCATCTCATTCAAGGGCAATTGGAACTGGATTTTCTGTTTTTATATTGCAGGTCGTATACAAAGATGACTTTGAGATGTACTCGATGGCGCTACGAATAATTGTCGGATTCAGAGGGAAGTCGCATCAGAGGTCTAAGGAAAGCTGGATGGTCCAACAGACGTATCAGCGTCATCTTCGTCAAAGCGATACGGTAGATACTTTGTCTTGGTAACAGTGGATCAGAGCAGGGCCATCTTGATTCACCAGGCCTGCTTATAGACTTCGATGAATCATCTACAGAGTCCTATATCTCCTGTATCGTTGTGGCTTGGCAGAAGTAAATTCAAGCGGTTATACTAGTGCAAAATTCGCTGCATTTTATTTTTATTTTTTAAAAAAAATTGAAGGATATTAATTAAGGTAAGACCAACATCTCAATATGAATGTAAATATATATACATATATATTGGTAACTTTTCCTCCAGGAAACTGAATATTACTATGATCCTCGTTAGCAGGACGTTGGGTATAAAAGTGAACATTTCCAATTAATATTTTTAAAAGAAATAAAACAAACTTTTTAAATATTGAGAAAACTTTATCAAGCATAGTTTATTATCATGCATAGTTTATAGCAATCTTTTAATGGACAAGTTTTTTTTTTGTTTTTGTAATAAACAACATACAGAATTTTTTTGATAATACAAATTTATAAACAATTTTTTTTGATTTGAATGAAATGTTATATGCAAGTATGCAAGACAAATAATTAATCAGCTTAACAAACTCAATTACTTCAAAAGTCTTGCATCGGAGGTATTTTTCAAAAATGAGCGCTTATATTTTTAAAGAAATATTTCCTTTCTCCTAAATTTTTGAAAAAATAGAATCGCTGAAGGATATTTGCTAAAACAGTAAATATCATGTAAAAAATATATATATATATAGTGGACACTTTCAGTATGCATAGTTGTATGCAGAGGAACTGATTATGTGCAAGTGTAGGAAAACTTTTTTTAAAGAAAACTCGTTTAAAAAGAAAAGAATTGCCTTAAAATATTTTTCCTCCAGCCGCCAGTTTCATTTTCCCCATGTTGGCATAGGGAAATAGTTCCAAACCTCTACTTTGTTTAGTTTTTTAGAATTTTTCCTAGCTCTTTTATATCGAGTACAGATACTGAGAATAGGAATGTTTATACATTTTTAAAAAAATCAGTAATATAATTAAAAGTATTTCTAATATTTTTATAAAATCAACATATTATTCTCCCGATGGATTTAAAAAATACCTTCAACCATTTTACCAATTTTTTAAAATCTCTTAAATCAAATTCCGAAACTTTGCCATTTATTTTTTTATAACCATTAACACTTTGGTTTATGTATAGTGATCAGTTTTGTAGGATTGGTAATTCAATTTGATCTGGTAACAGGGTATTCAGTGAAATATATTTTTAAATATGCTTTTACTGAATAGTGTTTAGACCTTTTACTGAAGTGTAAAAGTTATATACTGTTCAAGTGAAAGACATAAAGTTCATAATTGGTAAAGGTTATAATTTCTAGAGTTCGTTTAGAACAAAACAAGCAATGCAAAAATTGTATCATGTCAATCTTGAAAACAAAATGGTAAGAATTAATGAGAATACTATAGACACAGTTAATGACTTATTTCACAGAGAAATTTGCAAATTATTTTAAGATATTAAAAATTGAATAGCAATTTTACACCAGATCATCAGCTTGTGAACAAGATAAAATTAAGGAAATATGAATCTATAAATTTTAAGAATCCTAAATCTGCAAAGAAATTATAATTTTAAATGTCGCATAGCAGTAAAATATTTTAGAATTATTAGCATCGCAAAACATTTGCAACGATTTTTTACTCAAATGTATCAATGCAATTTTTACTTTCCCTGCAATACATGGTAATGTATAGGGAAAGTATTGGAATCATGTCGAAAATCGCAACTCGAGTTTTCGACGGATCTACATGTTTTGAGACCTCTAGAATACGAAAAAACTATATTTAGCGTGACGTCTGTGTGTGTGTCTGTGTGTCTGTCTGTCTGTACAGATTTTGCATCCACTTTAATTAAAAAACTAATGGACCGAATTTCATAAAATTTGGTAGATAAGTCACTTGGGTGAGATCCTGGTGTTGATTAGTTTTTAGTACGATTCGGAAAAGTACAACTTGCCTGTTTTTTCCAAATGGTCCGCAAAAATGTCATGTATCCACTATAGCTAAAATACTAATTGGCCAAATTTCACAAAATTTGGTAGATAAGTTACTTGTGGGATACTCTGGTACTGATTAGATTTTGGTACGATTCGGGAATAAAAACCCTACCTTTTCCACGAAATAGCCAGCAAAAATCGTTTGACGAGGAAAATAATATAACCAACTCCATTACTTTAGAACTAACCGTTTTCAAGATATTTGAGATTTCTTGCAATTTTGTTACTCCGCTTTCGGAAAAATGTCCAATTACCAAATAAAAACAAAAATGAATTAAAAATGCAAATTTAGTGTTATTTTGTGCAATTAAACTCAATCTAATGAATTATTAAAGAAATAAAGAAAAAATGAATTTGAATCTGCAGGGAATGTTTGGCTTGTAAAATTTATGCGATATTATCATTATGCTATAAAATATATTAAAATAATTCATGTTAATCTAGCATGTTTCAGCAATGATAAAAGACATGTTTGTAATAATTCTACATTTTAACACCAACAAATTCGCCAAATTTAATAGAGCAGTATAGTCAAGAGCAGTTTGTTTGCATAAGTTATTATTTTGGCAAGGAAGTACATCAATATATACATTAATGTACACCTAGGTATTTGTTATTAAACATCTTCAAAGTTTAAGTATTAGCTTATACACAATGTTTGAGTAGAATTTATATAGAACCCTCACATTATTATACGTTTTGCACTATGATATCCAGGAAACAATAATATTAAAAAAACGCTAAAGTAGATGATATATGTACAGAATAGTAACTATGATGCCAACTTCTACATAAATTTAACTTACCTTGAACTGCCAAATATTATTTATTTAAATTAACTGCTATAAAAAAACATCTGACCTTTATGCTATTTAAACATCTCAGATGAAATATTGTAATACAAATCTGATCTTCGCACAATATTCTTAAGTGGTTAAAATCATCTAATCCAATTAAGATGAAACGTTTCTGTATCTGAATTTTATTATAAAAATATAGTATATAGAAATACAAAAAATATCCGATACTACTTAAATAAATTTCAGATATTTTTGTTTTACTCTTATAGTATTTCCGTAAATATTTATAGAATGGCATATTAGACGCTTTCTCACAAGTGAATCTGTATCCTTAAGACATTTTCCTGCATCTATATTATTGAAACATATCCATTAAAGAGAAATTACTATAAGGGCATTAACATTTCTAAAATATATTAATCAAAAGATTACAAAATCAGAAGTATTTTTCCTAAATTAAGAGAGTTGGTTTGTTACTCCTCTATAGTGAATAATTTCAAAAATTTGAATTGTATCAATATAAAAACTGCAGACTTTAATAACAACTTTTGATGTACAATCATTCGTTGGAAATAGCAGATTCTTCACTAAAATAAGTTGATACAAAAAAGCTAAATAAAAAGTATTCATATCAGTTTACTTTAAAATAAAAATATGAATAGATTTTAATATGCATATGCTTGTTGAATGTTTCATGCCATCTTTAATAGCTTTAGATATATGACAAAAGGATATACTACAGACAAAATGTTAGAATAATAAGCCATAAATAGCATAAAACAATAATTACAATTTCACGCTGAAAACAATAGATAATACAGAAGTTAAATAATTTAAAAGTTACACTAAATTGTTGCTTTCTATACTGTTGCTTTCAACAAGTCACTTCGCAGTATTTAAATGTAATTTCAGTCTCATTTACATGTATTTTTATAGTAGTTTGTTTAAATGTTATTTAAATTTAGTAGATAAAGTTAGATCATGTAGCTTTTGAAATATCTTGTTTTCTCTTTAATTTTGTTCATTTTATTACTTTTACGTTCATTTATTCGTTGATGTTTTGCATTTGTTTGATGTTATGTATAGATTTAGTTGATAAGCTTGTTAAATTCCCAAACTTTTATTTGTTTCTTAATTGTCGATGTCTTTTAATATAACTGGCATTTTTATAATAATTGCAACGAATGTTTTTGAAGCAGTTAGCCCAGTTAGCTCTCGAAAAGCATTTTCTTTTTTAATTTCGTGATATACTATAAATTTTCGTAGTTTTTATTCCCAAAGATGTTTTAAATAAATTTTACAATAACTGTTTTTCATCACATTTTATTCCTTTTTAGATTTTGTTAACTATATTTTTGCTTTATCTTTATATATTTACAAAATTTACTTTATTTGCTTTATATATTTACAAATATTTCACCTAATGTTTTTAGAAGAAGTTAACATAGTTAGTTCTCGAAAAAACTTTTTTTTTCATTTTGTCATATACTGCATGTTTTCTTAGTTTATTTTTATTCTCAAATATTTTTAAATAATTTTTACATAAACTTTATTTCATCTTATTTTATTTCTTTTTAGTTTCTATTTTTCATATTTTACTATCTTTCTAATTTTACAAGGGTTTACATATATATTCTTCTCTCTAACTTGTTATCATTTTCGTAATTTTGCAAGTATTTTAACAATTTCGCAATTTTTATTAAGATAAGCTCTGCCACAGTTTACAGAACATTTGAAATATTCAGTTAAACTACAGTACCTTCAATGGAATACAAATATTTATTTACCAAAACCAAATGCCATTTATACAGAATACCAAAAATTTAATTTCGAATAATTTAAAATGTATTTAACTTCCCCAGAACGCAAGTTGTCAGAAACGTGAAAATCAAATTTGGTTTTATCTTTTACGCTTCGCTCTGCAGGGCTTATTGCACAACACCACCAACCCCGATAAAGAGGTCCTGAGGCCAATAGAAAGACACTGAGTGACACGGGGTGAAGGCAAACCATGAAAAATGGGAAAGAATTGCGTTATTTTGTCGTAGCATGAACGGAAGATGTCGTTTTATTGCGGGGCTACCATCATTTCCCTAAAAGAGACGCTCAGAAATTGACAGTTTCACCGATTTCTAAAAAACATAGCTAGAGGGAATTTATCCGTTGTAAATACACTAATTAATATTTTTAGTCATAAATTATGAATGGTTATATTATAATATAAAAGAAGATGTTTATGTGTCAGTGCATATGTGTAGTCTCCAGAGAAAAATCGAAGCTTCGGAAAATGGCTAAATTCGGTACAGAGGTACTTCAGGTCCCCGAACAAAAAAAAAATCTCACCGGCTTGGCGAGATTTTTTTTTATTTTTTTTTTGTAATAATCGAATTTGTTTAAAAGTTGTGAACATTTAAAGCCGAAAACCCCTCGAAATTTCGGCTTTAGAATGAGTTTAATTTTGGGCAGACGATTTCCGAACACTAAAGATACAAAAGCAGGAGTTTTGATTAAATGACAGGCATTTTTTCTAGACCATCGTTTTCCTACCTAAGGTAAGCCGAAACAATTCAATGGATAATGCGGACAAAAATTAAATTTAAAATCTATATAAATAAAAATGAAAATCTGTCTGTCTGTCTGTCTGTCTGTCTGTCTGTTTGTCCCACCATCACGGGAGAACGGCTGAACAGAATTTGATGAAATTTTGTGGGTAGCCCAGAAATAGCCCCACTTAAAATTATATCCGTGTTTCGAGTTTCTACGACCAGTGGTTCTCGAGATATTAGTAAAAAACGAAATTTTCGTTTGTCTCATCATCACGGAAAAACGGCTGAACCGAATTTAATGAAATTCGGTGGATAGCCTTGAAATATCCCCCCATAAATTTTGTCCAAGTTTCGAGTTTCTAAGACCTGGGGTTGTCGGGATATTAATGGAAAACGGAACTTTTTCCTAGGAGTTCTACTCCCTAACTCCGTGGTTTATCCAAACGAAAAGCTTGAAAATCGTTTGAAAGTGAATTAAAATTTAATCTCTGAGTTTGATGGGAGATTGTTTGTGTTAATTAGTCACTTTCTGAAAACATGTATTGTTTGAAACATGATTAAAAGGGGAAATCTATCTCCATGGTTCATGGTTTATTTAAAACAAGCTTTTACGGAACAATGAGAAGTATAGAGAAATCAAAATCGTTATTTAATTTCGCAGTTTATGTTATAAGACATGACATATTTAACATGTTATAAGATTCTATCTTATATCATGTTACTCAGAAAGGCAATTAAATTAAATCTGTCTGTTAATTTTAATAATTATTTTTTCGATTTGAATAATAAATAAATGGATATAAAAATATATTTTAGAAAAGAACGATTTGATTTTTCTTATAGCATTTTTGACTGGATAATATCAATTACGGTCTTCAGGTTTAAAAATTATTATTATTTATATTTTCGGGGATTACTGATTCAAGGATTACTGATATTTTCAAGTTATTATGCAATAATTTTATTATGACAAAAATTGTTTAAACTCATATATTGTATGTTGTACGAATCTTCTATAAATACACGTGTATATCTTTTAATCTACGAGAATATAAGTAGTACAGGTATATTGACATATGTTTTGATATATATTAGCCGATTGTTGAAACAGAAAAAGAGTAGAGCGGGTATATCTTCTAATACAATTGTAGTGTTTTCATTTAGTATATTGAAACGGGATAAGAATGTTTCATTCAGATCTGCAAATTCAAAGCTACGAATTTGGAGGGATATCGCTAATTTGACAACTTTTCTTAAACTTTGCCAAATTGACGGAAATGTCGCCAAATTGATATAAACGACACACAAACAGCTGCCATAAACCTTCTGATTGGTCGTGTGGCTTGGGTCTTCTACATATCAATGAATTTTTTTTTTGTTTTGTTAGAAGAGAGTACTGTAATGATGTTTGGTTAGCATTTATCTGTCAGACCAACCATCCTACTTAGTAATACATTTAGCGAATTTTTAAAATGTCACCAAATTGATAAAAATGTTTTCAAATCTATAAAAATATCTTAAAATTGATAAAATTGCGCTACATAAATGATATTAATTGTTTTTTGTTAGGGGATAGTATTGTGATGATATTTCGTCAATTTGTCGCAAAGTGGAACTGTCAGTTCTATAGTCCCACTTGGCGATAAATTTGGCGATTTTTTAAAATGTCGCTAATTTGACGAAACTGTCGCCAAATGTTCAATAGAAATATAACTATTTAGACGATATTTTTTCTACCAATTTATTTGAAGCAAATGATATCATGTCGCTTAGCAACGGATTTAAATCCAATGTGTTTATGCGGCAGACGATTTTTATTAAATCCTTTCCGATTTGAATAATGAAGATATGTATATAAAATAAATTTCATTGCCATTTCATTTTGGACTGGATAATATCAATTATACTCTTCAGGATTAAACATTATTATTATTGATATTTTCCGGAATTATTGATTCAGGGATTATTGATATTTTTAAGTTATTACGCCATTGTTTTATTGCGGCAAAAATTGCTGACACACGCATATTGTACGTTGTACGAGTAATCTTCTAGGAATGCACGGGTATATCTTCTAACCTACGAGAATGTAAGTAGTACAGGTATATTGGCATATATTTTGACATATATTGGCATATATATTGGAATCAAGTACAGTCTTCTGGTATGAAGATTAAGGGGATTAATTATATATTCAATTTATTACGTCGTCTGTTGTATTTTACCAAAAAACATTTGTGACTCATATTGCAAAACGGGTAATCTTCTACTAATAATCGGACATTATAAGTAGTACGTGTATATCTTCCCATATAATTTTAGCACTTTAATTTTGACATATATTGGAATAAATGACTGTCTTCAGATTTAAAGATTACGGGTTTATTGGTATTTTCAATTTATACATGTAATCTACTAATACAGGTTATATTGTCTAATATTCGGGTATATAATTAGTACGGGTCCCATACAATTTTAACGCTTTTATTTTGCATATATTGATTCAATTCCATATTTTTTTTTACATCTGCTTACATAAGGGGTCCAAGATGTTTTATTCTTCAGATATGTCCATGAAGATAATTTTATATAGCGAGAACAGAGATTCTTAAACTTCTTTTTAGGAGCATTCTATTAAATATTTTAACAGAATATTTTGATTAAACATGTCATTTAGTATACTATAAGAATTTGGGCATGATTATGAATTTCAAGTTTCTTTATATTATATACTCCGTACGAAGAACGGGTATGCTGCTAGTCTATATAAATAAAATTGAAAATCTGTCTGTCTGTCTGTCTGTCTGTTTGTCTGTTTGTCCCATCATCACGGGAGAACGGCTGAACCGAATTTGATGAAATTTTGTGGTTAGCCTAGAAATAGCCCCACTTAAAATTTAGTCTATGGTTGGAATTTCTACGACCAGTGGTTCTCGAGATATTAGTAAAAAACGAAACTTTCGTTTGTCTCATCATCACGAGAGAACGGCTGAACCGGATTTAATGAAATTTTGTGGGTGGCCTTGAAATAGCCCCCCATAAATTTTGCCCAAGTTTCAAGTTTCTAAGTCCAGGGGTTGTCGAGATATTAATGAATAAAGGAACTTTTTTTATAGGAGTTCTACTCTCCAACTCCGTGGTTTATCCAAACGGAAAGGATAAAAATCGTTTGTTTAAAGCGTCAAAGGGAATTAAAACTTTATTTTTGAGTTTGATGCAGGATTTTTGCATTAAATAGTCACTATCTGAAAGCATGAATTGTTTGAAACATGAATTTAAATGGAAAAATCTACCTCCATGTTTTTACATGTATTAACCTCCATGTATTTCACAAGCTTTTACTCAACGATTAGAAGTATAAAGAAATTAAAATGGTTATTTAATTTCGCATTTTATGAGGAAGATTCTATCTTATATCATGTTGCTCGGCAAAGGAATGGAATTAAATGTGTTTGTTAATGATTATTATTATTTTTTCTATTTGTATAATAAATAAATGGATGTAAAAATATATTTTATAAATGAACGGTTTGATTGTTCTTTTAATTATATATATTGCGGACTGTTTACATTACTTTTATTTATTTTAGCAAAGAGGTTTCAAGCTCATATATTGTGTTTAGCTAATAAACTCCTTATAAATGAACGGTTTGATTGTTCTTTTAATTATATATATTGCGAACTGCGTACATCACACTTTCATTTATTTTAGCAAAGAGGTTTCAAAGCTCATATATTGTGTTTAGCTAATAAACTCATATATTGTGTTTACCCAATAAATTCATTTTGCCGATTGTTGAAGCAGAAAAAGAGTAGAACGGATGTATGTATCTTCTAATACAATTTTAGTGTTTTCATTTAGTATATATACAGACGGGATATGGATATTTTATTCTTCAGATCTGCAAATTTAGAGCTACGAATTTAGCGGAATATCTCTAAATAACTTGGTAACTTTTCTTAAACTTTACCAAATTAGAGGAAATATCTCCAAATTGATAAAAATGACCCAAATCAATGAAATTAAATTTATTTTTTTAGAATAGAGTACTGTAAATGATGTTTCTGTAGCATTTGTCGGTCAGTCCATCCATCCTACTTAGTAACGCATTTAACTAATTTTTTTAATATTACTAAATTGATAAAAATATTTGTAAATCCATAAAAATATCATGGAGACGAAAATGTCGCCAAACCTTCCATGGACATCACATTATTCAGACGACATGATTTCCATCAATTTATTTGAAGCAGATGATATCATGTCGCTTAGCAACGGATGCAATGTGTTATGTGTCATACGATTTTTATTAAATCTTATAAAAATATGTATATAAAATAAATTTCATTGACATTGCATTTTCGACTGGATAATATTAATTACGGTCTTCAGGTTTAAACATCATTATTATTGATATTTCGGGGACAGTTGATTCAGGAATTATTGATATTTTCAAATTATTATGCCATTGTTTCATTATGACGAAAATTGTTGAAACTCATATATAGTACTTTGTACAAGTAATCTTCTACAAATGCACGGGTATATCTTCTAATCTACGAGAATATAAGTAGTACAGGTATATTGGCAAAATTTTTATATATATTGGCATATATTGGAATCAATTACGACCTTCTGGTATTAAGATTACGGGGATTTTTGATACTTTCAATTTATTACGTCATCTTTTTTATTTTGGTAAATATTTTTAAGACTCATATTACAATATGTTTAAGCTTCTACTAACACACTGGTATATTTTCTAATTTGCGACAATATAAGTAGTACGTGGGTGCATATATTGATTCAATTCTTTTTTTTTTGTGTGAATTTGTTTACAAAAGGGGCCAGGATATTTTATTCTTCAGATTTGCCCGTGAAGATAATTTTGCATAGTGAGAACAGATATTCTTAAACTTCTCTTTATGAGCAATAAATTTAATATTTTATCAGAATTTGCACATGATAGCGAATTATAAGTTTTTTTATATTATATACTCCGTACGAAGGACGGGTATGCTGCTAGTTCTATATAAAACTAAATCCATATTCCAACTAAAAATGAAATACAAATAAGTCTTTTGTCCCCTATTCTAGTGTCAAGTATCCCATTTCGAAATCTTGCAAAATGTGGATATTGTGGTTGGGTTTTTTTCATACGTACTTTCCACGCTTTTTGAAGTAGATTGAGTGTCTCGGCAATAGTTCGCGTTCTCGACGAAGAGTGTTTATATTATGCTCTAGAAACCAGTTGAGTATTATTTTCAACCTTTTTGGGGACGTTTATAGTAATATATTTTCCGTTTTTGACTACTACGCTAGTTCTTTGTATACACATACGTATTTTATTAATATATAGTATTTTTTTATTTTATTGTATTCTTCAAATATGTCGTATTTTTACTTTCACATATGTAGTATTAAGAAAGTATTGTTTTCACGAAAATTTTCGATTTCGAGACCTTGATGCCAATACATGTTTTAAGACTTCCGCCTCCTGAACCCGTTTTGATTAGTTTTGCAGTAATGTCTGTTTGTCTGATGTCTGTGGTCAATTTTCTTTTTGTGTGTGTACACGCTGCCACAAATGTACACGCTGCCACAAATTTCTTTTTGTGTGTGTACATGCTGCCACAAATATTAATGGATTTTCACGAAGTTTTATATCCAGCTATGTTATTGAAAAATCTAGAACTGTATAATTTTTTTTTTTAATTTTAGTGAAAACTTTGAAATTTACCATAAGCATGCATCAAAGGGTTTATTTACGTCTTAGTAATCACGATACGTTATAGTTTCAATCATTGTTGTGAAAAATATCCGCGATAAAGTTTTTTTTCTGTGACGTTATTAGTTCCTTCGGGGGACAAGTTACCCATCTCCAGTGGGGAGGGGGGAGGATATTGTCAAGTATGGTGTCAATCTAAAAAAAAATTGAAACCTTTTGAGTAAAAGGTAATATGCTATAATTATAATCATTTAGACCCGCGATACGATTTTTCAAAAAAAAAAAAAAAGTATGTAAAATTTGAAAAAAAAAAAGAAAAGAAAAGAAAGCTACTAAAATAGTTTTTGGAATGGAAAATTCGACTAGAGCTACACTACTGTTAATTCATTATACATTTAATGTATATGTTCTAAGATCTTTCAAAGTAAAGATCCAATGTACAGTATATATTTTTTATTTCCTAAAATTTTTAAAATGCTTATGCTATTTTTAACATTTCTTAATTGCGTTCTTATTGATAAAAATATATAAATATTAAGCCAGAGGGAAAGGTTGAAAAAATCTGATGTGGGCAGCACACGACTTTTCCTGCAGACTTATATTCACATTCTCTTTATTTTAGTTAAATTTAATTCACTTTTAATTCAATTTTCGTTCTCATTTGATAACTGATCCCAAACGAAAGAACCTCCCAAAAAGACAGGTATTTGACTTACCCTATCCCAAACCTGCTGCAGCAGGTGCAATGTTTCTGTCAGCGATTTCCATGGACGCCAATGCCTGCAAAAGGGGTCGAACGAACTGTTTGGGATAGGGTATGTCAAATACCTGCCTTTTTGGGAGTTTCTTCGTTTAGGATGGACGCTGTCCCACCTGTAAGCAAAAGTTGAATGCATTTTTTTCGAAACGGAATTTTCAAAGGTTTTACATTTTTAAAATGCTTTATGCGTCTTAATTTTTGTCTGAGATGCATGTAATTTGGCAAGGAGATACCTCTCATACTTTTTAATGAAACTGGGTAAGCATTTTATAATTGGACTTTATTAAGGTAATTAAAAGTGAATAAGAACCTAATTGAATAAAGGATATTAATTTTTAATGCAGAAAAATATTTTTTAAAAATTAACTTTCTAAAGGATTTAAAAATTAATACCCAAATTTGTTCATAATGTGTTTTTGAGTGATCATAATGCAAAGTGAATCAAAAATGTGAATAAATGGCACGCAAGGAGCATTTTCAAATTTTCGTTAAAAAAATTAAATTTAAAAAAAAATACAAAATTATAACAAATTTGAAAAAAATTGAATGGTATTGTATATAGTAATGTTAAGAGGAATATTTATACAAATTTTCACGTTTCTAAATCAATAAATAAATAAATAAAATTTCAACGTTCACCGTCCCCTTAAATTACTTAAGGGCAGAATGCTCGCGGGTCTCACTAGTATATATATATAAATAGGACTATAAATAAATTTTACAGAAATTGCAAAAGCCGAGTGACTCAGCTGCCCTATTTCTGCAATAACTTTACGAATTGCAACGCACTGTGCAGGAATGGCCATTCAAACAGCTGCTCAAGTCTTTGGACGAGTCGGACGGTCTGGGTCCTCAGCACTGCAGGAAAATCTTAAATTGGAAAATTATTTATTTGAAATCCTGAAAAGTTTTTTTTTTTTTTAATATAAAATTTAAATATCCCTCACTTCATTTTGAATCATACTAATATCTAGATTTTATGTATTTTAACAGCTTTATCTATATGCCTGTGTGTACAAAAGTCAGAGGTAAGATATTTTTTAACAAAAGGTACATTTTTTGAACATCCCTTACTGGGTGAACAAATTATTTTACATTACCAAGTTTTAGTTGTCTTTTTAACATCTTTGTGCCTATTTAAGTCCTTATTTGGACTTTTTCGTGCCTATTTGGCCTTTTTCGGTTTACATTTGGCCTTTTTCGCTTTACATTTGGTTGTTTATGGGGTCTATTTAGCGTTTTTGGTGCTTATTTCCTTACCTATTTTTCAAATTTTAGTACCTATAAATCGACTTTCTGTTTATGAGTATTGTATTAAAAAATGCAAGATTCTGATTAAAACTCGTTGAAATAGAAATTAAGTATTTTTTCAGATTATAGTTTTTACTTTCCTTATATACATAATGTATAAGGAAAGTATTGTGACGGGGTCGAAAATTCGAATTCGAGTTTTCGACGGGAGAGACCGTTTCAAGCATCCCTGATCACGAATCAAAAATTTTTGAAGTGATGTCTGTGTGTGTGTGTGTGTATCAGTGAGTCTGTGGAGACGATAACTGACGAACGAATGGACCGATTCAAACAAAATTTGGTACAAAAATCACTATCCTTAAACGCTGGAAGCCTATTGTATTTATACGCAATCGAATGTTCAGAACCCCCCTAAATTTTCGAATGAAATTTTGAAAAAATCGTTAAAAAATCAAAACTACTAATAAAGTTACGCAAATAGACATTTCTTATGTAATTTTTCATTAGAAAACGATTGACATAAATTTTAGAACGATAACATGAACCGTTCTCGAGATATTGCACATTTTTATTTGATACAGACTTAGACTATACTGACAACATTAGACAGCTCGCGTTTAGATTTAATGTTTGTAAGATACCTAGATGTTAAGTGTTTGCCCTTGGTAGCTTATTTTTCCTATCACAGACTACTATTGGTAGTTAGTGGAAATAGATGAAATTTTTATGTTAGCCGTTGTTTTATTTGCAAAATCACCCGTGTGGCAAGACTTATTCTAGGTTTTTACTTTCCTCTTATACATAATGTATAAGGAAAGTATTGTGACGGGGTCGAAAATTCGAATTCGAGTTTTCGACGGGAGAGCACGTTTCAAGCATCCCTGATCACGAATCAAATATTTTTGAAGTGATGTCTGTGTGTGTGTGTGTGTGTGTGTGAAAGTATGTGCGTGTGTGTGTGTCAGTGGGTCTGTGGAAACGATAACTGACGAACGAATGGACCGATTCGAACGAAATTTGGTACAAAAATCACAATCCGTAAACACTGGAAGCCTATTGTTTTTAAACGTAATCGAATGTTTAGAACCCCCCTAAATTTTCGAGTGAAATTTTGAAAAAATCGTCAAAAAATCAAAACCGCTAATAAAAGTTACGCAAATAGACATTTCTTATGTAATTTTTCATTAGAAAACGATTAACATAAAATTTAGAACGCTAACATGAACAGTTCTCGAGATATTTTACATTTTTCAAAAAAATTATCAAAAAGTCATATAAAATTAAAAAAAATATATTTCCTATTGAGAAACATGTTCACTTTTCATATGTAATACCATGCGATAAATTGGGTGACATCATTCTCGTGGATCTAACTCGTTTCATTCATGAGAAAAGATACTTCGAGTAATACTTTTGTATTTGAACGCCAATAGTCATTTATCTGTTATAAGAATAACTTATTTCTCCGTCAGTAAAGCTTGGCGAGATTTTGGCGACGAATTTGGCAGAATGTCGCCAACTTGGCAACTTTTTGAAATGTTGCCAAATTAACGAAAATCTCGCCAAATGGATAAAAATGACGCTAAATCAATGAAAATGATGACTAATTGTCGAAAATTCAATATCTTGGAAAGAATATTAGTATACTATAAGAAAAACCTATTTTTTCACTGTAAAAGTAGTAAATTCATTACATTATATAAGGAAAGTCATGTGGTGCCCACATCAGATTTTTTCATCTGCGGTTTGCAGAACAGTTATTATCTGCACGTTGTATGGGATTTGGATTTTTATTTTCTCGATGTGAGATGTTCTGAAAGCAATATAAAATATTTTAGTTCGATAATTATAAATCTCAGCTTCTAATTATACTGGAGCTTAGCTTTAAAGACTATATCTTGAGCTATAAGACTACTTTTTAGTTTAAATGTAGGTTGTGTATTCGGATTGCTTGTTCTCCGCACGCTTATTTAGGGCGCATTACTCCCGCGTAGCAAGTTACTTATTTTTTATTCTAAGCGGGCGTCTCGTAGAAGCTTTTTTTAGCTTTAGAAAATTTGCTGTATGTTGTGGCATAATTTTAATCAGAAGTTTGTATCTTAAATCCCGAGAAACACCTGACAAATTTTCCAGTATTTCCATAAATTTATATTCACGAAAACAAGTGTCATTTCTACAAAATACGAAAATTTAATTTCGAGTAACATAAAATGCATTTAACTTCCCGGAACGCAAAGTTGTCAGAAAGTTAAAACGAAATTTACTTTTTTATCTTTCACGCTTCGCTCTGCAACACTATCGAACCCAATAAAGAGGTCCTGAGGCAAGTCGTAA
Source organism: Amaurobius ferox (assembly GCA_951213105.1). Taxonomy (NCBI): domain Eukaryota; kingdom Metazoa; phylum Arthropoda; class Arachnida; order Araneae; family Amaurobiidae; genus Amaurobius; species Amaurobius ferox. The sequence continues at coordinate 41,885,923 of OX578151.1, read as the reverse complement.
GACACTCAGTGACACAGGGGGAAGGTAAGACATGAAAAACGGAAAGAATTGCATTACTTTGCCGTCATATTAACGCGAAGATATCGTTTTACTGCGAGAATACTATCATTTTTCTAAAAGATCTGCCTGGAAACTGACAGTTTAACCGACTTGATCTTTCTTAACGAAAAACATACCTAGGGGGAACTGTTTGTTGTAAATAATACTAATTAGTGTTTTGAGATAAATTATGAATGGTTTTATTTATCTTGTAGCAAACACTCATAAGGCAGTATCAGATGCTTTGAGCTGGAGACGTCGGTAGCTCAGAGCTATGAAACTGGCCTACCACGATTTGGACCCCGGATCACTGCCAAGTTGGTGAGTTCACTTTCACGCTACATTGGTGAACTTGGTCTTCCGAGATTCTCGGACGTCGACTTATCGTACGTTATCGGGCTTATTGACTGACTACGAAGCTGCTCCTTCGCTTCAACTTAGAGCTCGCCGTCTCATCAGCGATCCAGAGATCACCGGGAGGGGGAGTACTGTAGCGACCAGTCATAAAGCAGCATTCTCCTTCTTCAACCTAGACCGCCCAGTCTACCAGAAGGTGTAAGGTAACTGTTTGGACGGCGGGAAGTGCCACCCAATTTGGATCGGAACACAGTGGGGTGGCATCTACAGGGACTGTACCTTTCTTCCCCTACCATCAACCTCTCAGAAGGACTTACGGACCCATATGTTTAACGTGATCGTACTCCGCGCAAACACGGCGGCAGTTTTGGTAAAGGCGGGATTCGAACCACGGTCGTCTGAGTGCAATTTCCGCGGTAACTACTGAGCTGTAGTGCCCCATAAAGCAGAATTAAATGCTTTGAGGTAGAGACGTTTGGCTCAACGCTATGATACTGACCTACCATACGCTTTGGCCTCGGGATCAAACCCCGACACTGCTAAGTTATCTCTACAATTTTTTATATTAATTTGCTTCTTAAGTGAATACTTTAGTGATGCAATTTTGCTTTCTCATAATCTTCATATTATAATTGTCTAACGGGCTTTTTTTATCTTTCCAGGCCCTTCAAAATGAAATTCGATGGAATCGACCACGGGGCAGAAACTAACGAAACAATTTATATATATATATATATATATATATATATATATATATATATATATATATATATATATATATATATATATGCCTCCCCCGAAGATGGAAATGAGATGTTTTCGGAAAGTTCGCTCCAGAAGCTCCCCCTGATGACCCAGAAAGCTAAATCTTTTCTAACATATAATATCAACTACGGGGTAGAATCTAAGGAAACGGATTTTCTATTGCCTTGACAGCGAAGAAAGTGAGAGTTTTTGAAACGTATTTTCGGATCATCCAGACCCCTCTCCCCTGTGGCATTGTAGACTGAATCTTTTCATGCGTGTAGTATTGACCGCAGGACAGAAACTAACAGAGGTGGATTTTCAACTTCTCCCCCGTAGGGGAAAAAAGAGGGGTTCAAGAAGCCTTTTCAGACCCTCAGAAAGGCTCCCACGTGACCTAAAAGGCTGCAGCTTTCGCAATTTTTTTTTACTGAAATACGAATATTGTATTGCTCTATTCATGCAAAATAATTAGAATCGTGCGACTCTTTAATTCATAGATGACCGAATTTAAAAATAAATTTCCCTAAAAAATGAGTTTTGTGAAATATTTTCCAAAATTAATTTTAAAATGAACTTATTGTAATACGGATCCCGCTTAAAATTCGTTAAAAAAAGCATTTTTCGATCTTTAGGATTATGTTGCGATAGAAAACTCTTATAATATTTTTCGATCACTAAGAAACTGAATTCTGTGAAAATTGAGCTTCAACATAAATAAACTAATTAAATTTTAAAATACTAATAAGAACACACTAATAAGAACACACTTTTAAGAACACTAATTAAAATTTAAAAGCAATCTTGTCGAGGTATTTCGGGACCCAATCTGAGCTATTACTACACAGAATTTCGTAGCTGTGGGTCGCTTTGATTTTCTCACTAGGACGCCAAAAGACAAACATAGAAACAAAAATATATCCTCTTTTATTACTGTGGATAATTTGAAGTGTATTTAATTTTCCCTGAACGCAAGTTGTTAGAAAAGTGAATATCAAATTTAGTTTTATCTTTTACCTCTCGCTCTGTAAGGCGCACACAACACAATCAAATCCAATATAGAGATTCTGAAGCAAATTGAAAGACACTGAGTGACACAGGCTGAATGCAAAACATGAACAAGAAATACCAATCATGCATAAAGCATTGATTATGAAACACTTTCCAACTGAAATACAATTTTATTTTAACATCTATAAAATGCGATAGATTCAGCGCTGATTATATTTTATATTATTACAGTACTACAATCATTTTTTATATTTGAAAACTTAAAACTTCATGGAAAAAAATGAACTTTATTCAAATGACGTATTCGAAATATAAATCGTCTTACTCTCTATATAAAAGCAATGAATTCACTCATATATATCACTTTTATTCCAGACTCCAGAGCTAAGTAATTTTGCGTAAAAAACATTCAGCATTTCTTATACAACTCATCTTACAATCACTTGTTTACATTCTGCATCCATTAAAATTAGGCTTCGTTGTAGAAATAATCAATGTTTGATAATCATTTAAAGTCAAATATATTGTATTGCGTTGGCACAGAATATAGATGAAAATAATATACGAAAAAACAAAGCTGTTTTAGGACGGATACAACACTAAATATAAATATAAAAGAACTTTAACAATTCCGATTTTCACAATAGGAAAAAGATGGATGCCATATTTTATTTTGAAGTGGATCAAGTGATCTCTTTATATAATATGGGTCTAATTATTATTTTAATTTTTATTTAAAAAACTACCAAAAATATTTTACTGAAATTTTTTACGTATATTTTATGGGACAATTTAAATATTTCCTAAAATTTTCAAAGCAATTTGTAAATTTTAACATTGCTTAAAAAATATTTGAAAAATTAGGTCCCATAAGATTCAATGTATTTCACTTTTTCAACCAGGGTTCAATCCAAAACTAATTGGGCGATATTATTTATTTACATTCCCATATGCCCTCACAGACCGTCTCAAAAACATACTAAAATTTTATTTTGATAAAGTCATTTTTACGACAGTTATCGTGCGAACGGACAGACAGACAGACAGACAGAGTGAACAAAGTCATAAACACTCTTCAATTATGTTGGAAAGTGTTAAAAATGAGAAAGGATTACTTTATTTGGTCGAATGAATGCCAAGATATTGTTTTACTGCGGGGCTGCCATCATTTTCCTAAAAGAGACGCAATTTCACCGATTTCAGAAAAACATAGCCAGGGTTTATTTATCAATTGTAAATATACTAATTAATATATTTAGTCATGAATTATAATAGTTCCAGATATATTATATCATAAAAGTGTATCTGTGTGCGTGTCTGTGCATATGTGTCGTCTCTATAGCGGAAAATCTAAGCTTTGGAAAGTGGCGAAATTCGGTATAGGGGTATTCAGGTCCCCGGACAATACGGCTCAGTAATATTTTTATTTTGTAATATTTGAATTTGTTTAAAAGTAATGAATAATTAAAGTTAAAAGTCCGTCAAAATTTCGGCTTAAGGCTGAGATTAATTTCGGACAGACGATTTCCGAATGCTAAAGCTACGAAAGCATGTGTTTTTATTAAATCACAGACATTTTGCCCAGACCGAAAAGAAACAGCTGTTTCTAAATGAAGCAGATTTAATTTACAGGTGTTTAGATTTCGCGAATTTCAAAGATTTTGTTTAAATCTCTTAAATTTGGCAGTATATTATTCTCATGAGCATCGTGGTAAAAAACGCAAAATTCTGTTGAAAAGCCGCTAAGTTAGCATTACATTTTATCTTAAATTTGGCATCCAAGGTTAACTTTCGATATAGATTCGGAATATAGCGTTAAAATTGGGTGTTGCCATTGGAAATTATGAAGTTGGTGCCCATTTAGATATGAAGACAAGACGGCACTTATTCAAATTTTGTGCATAAGTGCCGTCTTGTCCGTCACTTATCAAATAGTATCTTTAATTTTGACTTGAATATTGGCTTTAATATGAATATTGGCTTTACTATGAACATTGCACAATGCAAGAATAGAGTAAAGTGGGTTTTTTTTCTCTCTCACAACTGTACATGAGCTTATTCATCAAACAAATTTTTAAAAATTTCGATCAAACAATAAAAAATACCAACGAATAAAAGTTTCGGAGTATTAAGAGAAAAACAAATCTGATGTGGACAGCCCATAACTACACAGACTCAAATTCATTTTATCTTTCTTTCTTTCATAATTCAACAAATTGGGTTTCATTCAATTTTCATTCTCATTTGGCGACTGGTCGAATTTTCAAAGACGACGTTTCAAAAATACGAAAAACTTGAATATCTCAAGCGCGGTTAATCGCAGGGACGTGAGGTTGATCTTATCCTTTTAGTCGCCAAAATTTACGTATAAAACAAACATTTAGTTCATACATTTAAGCACATGTAGTCTTTTATTTTAGATTTTAACGATTTTTGAAGGCCATTGAAAAAAAAAGCAGCTTATTTTTTCATAATCGTATTCAAATCTAATCAGCACCAGGGTATTCTACGATTGACTTACACACCAAATTTTGTGAAATTTTCGTCGAATAGTTTTTGAGCTAGAATGATTACATTCATTACACAGACAGGCAGACACACACACACACAGAGACAGACACACACACACACAGAGACAGACACACACACACACAGAGACAGACACACACACACACACAGAGACATACAGACACACATACATACAGACACACACACACACACACGCAGACATACAAACATACAAACACACACACACAGACATACAAATACACACACACACACACAGAGACATACACACACACACAGACATACAGACACACATACAGACAGACAGACACACATACACACACAGAGACACACACACACACATATAGACACACATACATACATACATACAGACACAGACACACACATAGACATACAAACACACACACAGACATACAAACACACACACACATAGACATACAAACACACACACACGGACACATATACATACAGACAGACACACACACACACACACACACAGACATACAGATATATACACACAGAGACATACAGACACACACACACAGAGAGACATACACACATACACACATATACATACACACATACATACACACATTAAAAATATTTCCGAGTTCAAGAAGTCTTAAAAAGTGTAGATCACTCAAAATCTCGAGTTCCGATTTTGGACACGAATCTATTCTTTTTCTTTTACATTACCATCTATTGTAGGGAAAGTAATATGAAGCCAAGTAACCTGAAGCGGAAGTAACGAAAGCTATGAATTAAATTCGTATATTATATTAACGAAACTTTTATTTGAGGAATTTATTTGCACAGCACTCTGAACAAATTTTTATATTATAAAAGTCAAGTGGTCTAAAAATAGTTGCAGCATAACCAAGAGTAAAAAAGAACCCTTACCTCAATATTAAAAAAAAAAAACCAAAAACCCCCGTTCTGTTTTATAAAATAGGTAAATATCTCGAGGGAACACACAACTCAACTACTTTTCAGGAAAATATAGAAGTTACTTGCCAGCATTTTATTGGAAAAATAGATTATTTCGTAAACTCCGTCATCCGTTGAAAGAGGAAAGGTAAGAGGAAATTGCGATCGGGCCAGATTAAACGATATTTTTGATAAATAATCGAAACACATCGAATTTCCAACAAACGTCTTTTTGTAGATAACTTGTTTTATGAATTCTGTGAAATTCATTTGCTTGTTACCTCTAAGTAACTGTATTGCACAGATAATGAATCTCATCGATAGTGATTAAACGATATTTTTGATAAATAAATAATCGAAGCATGTCGAATTTCCAACAAACGTCTTTTGGTTAATAATTGCTTTATAAGTTCTGGAAAATTTATTTGCTTGTTATCCTTGAGTATTTTACACCGATAGTGAATCGTATATATAGAAAAAGGCTGAAAATATTTAACCTTTTGCTTACGGGTGGGACAGCGTCCATTCCAAACGAAGAACCTCTCAGAAAGACAGGTATTTGACATATATCCTATCCCAAACAGTTCGATCCCCCTTTGCAGGCATTGGCGTCCATGGGCATCGGCGACAGAAGCTTTGCAGCTGCTGCATGCAGCAAGTGCCAAATACCTGTCTGTCCCTGTGTGTGTGTCTGTATGTCAAATACCTGCCTTTTTGAGAGGTTCTTCGCTTGGAATGGACGTTGTCCCACCCGTAATCAAAAGGTTAACATATTTTAGCGCTCATTTTTTTGTCCTATAACGACTGTCTTTTGTTGATCAATTCTGTGTTTTCTGTTTATCAAGGCAACAGTTTCGATTTCCGGCTACAATGAGTGCTGCGAAGCAGAAATGAGTGTTCCTAAATCCGATATTTCCTAAATTTGCGTTTCCAAATTCTAAATTTTTGTCTTGCAGCAAATATGTTATCTCGGATGGATGGAACTAGTAAGTTCGCATATCTCTTGTAAAAAGTTAAAGAATGACATAAGTTTCATGGATCAAAGTGGTAAGTTGGGATAAAAAAATATATAAGGCAGGCTGAGAAAAGACTGTTTTTATGTACCAATCGATTTTTCGCTTAAAATAACACTCAGAAAAAAGTTTTATGATGTTATAACGGAAATTTTTCTAGCAGTTGGCAATAGAAGTTTGTATTTTTCAATGTTAATTTGTCTCGGGTTTTTTAGCTATATCTCACTCAGATAATTATTTAATCACATCGTTTTCATTTTAAAGCATGTAGTGAGATAACTCAAGGAAAATGTTTAGTAACCCACAAGTCACTCCTCTACCCAATTTTGTAAAATTTGATCTATTAGTTAAAGTGCATTCATATATTGCAAAGACATACGTACACACACAGATGTCACGCTAAAAATAGTGTTTACGGGGTTCTAGAGTGCTCGAAACGTGTACTTGCGTCGAAAACACAAGTTGTGATTTTCGACAAAATTTCAATACTTTCCCTATACATTACCATATATTGTAGGGACAGTAATTAAGATAGAAACTTACAAAGTGATTAAGAAAGAGAGCGCTTAACTGATCATCAATCATCATTCGCGTACCATATTTTCGCTACTCGTCACTACAGAGCAGTCAAGAACACGATCACAAGCAGTTCAAAACATCTTAAAGCAAAGATTTTAAATACTTTTCTGGTAGTAATATTGTAACTTCGGATCCAGGATCAATAATTTTAACGGCAGTCGAGAGGCGGTATTAGAAAGTTATTACAAGTTTACAGCTATTTTTATCTATTAGTACTGTTTTCACGAAAATTTCAATTTTGAGATTTTGATGCCAATATATGTTTTAGGACCTCCTGAGCACATTTTGACTATTTTTGAGTGATGTCCGTCTGTCTGTCTGATGTTTGTGGTCGATTTCTTGGACGTCATTAGCCCCTTTGGGAGGCAAGTCACTCCTCCTCCCACGGGGGTATAATATCAAGTATGGTAGCAATCGAAAGATTTTTCACGACAAATTGCTTGCCTGCTGCTCATAGTTTGGAATTTTAATTCTCGAGATGTAAACATTACAAACGGAAAATGTTCAATTTCCTATAACTTGGCAAGATGATTTTTCAAAAACTGTAAGAGTATATGTACACTACCCGACACAGAAAATGCAACACCATGAAAGAGCGAATAGAGTGTAATGATAAAGGACACACAGACAGACATGGCACACATCAATAAGTGATGTTAATTCCAGAAGGATAATGTAATACACTAATGGCATAGACAGGGTGATCAGTAGGCAGTAGGACCCCTTCTTGCGGCGATATAAACAGCAACCCTTCGAGGAACAGATGCAATGAGCTTGCGAATTCCTGAGGGATGGATGACCATATGCCTTTAATCATCCTCCACAGGTCGTCCTTTGAGGCGGGGGCAGAGCAGTCAAACGACGGCCAATCGTATCTCATATATGCTCGATGGGCGAGAGATCTGGAGACAGCGGAGGCCAAGGAAGCAAAAGGGTACCTTCCAAGGCTAGTTTGCTGATGGTTGCCGTGTGCGGTCGCGCCTTATCTTGCTGGAAAACAACATTTTGCAACCGCTGAAGATAGGGAAGTACAACCGGCCGCAATACCTTATCCACATATCGTCGTGCCTCTGATGCGAACCATCGGCTATCGAAGTCGATGGCACCCCAACCCTGATGCCGCTTTGTCTAGCAGTGTGGCGTTCAACAGTCGAAGCAGGATTATATCTATTTCTATGTCGCCTCCAGACTCTCACACAGCGACTGCCATTTGACAAACAGAACCGAGACTCGTCGATGAACACTGCCCTGCACGATTCAGTCGTCCAAGAGGCTCGGGCTCGACACCATTGCAGTCTCTCATGTCAACATCTTGTTGTCAATGGCAGTCTTCGTAAAGGACGATTTGAGTGCAATCGTCGAGAAAGTGTTCTCGCTGATATTGGAATATCCAATGTACCCTGCAAATTCTGCAGTATGTCAACAGTCGTTCGCAAGGCCTCCACCACATGCTTACGAATGCGTTGATCAACGCGTGCTGACGTACGTATGGCTGACTTATCAAGCATATTGAAGCCCACCTTAGCTGGAAGTGCAATCCATTAGCATTAGCTCTATCTGTATTTTCACTTTAGGAAGTATAATTGAAATAATTATAGGCGGTTGTTCTGCACCGAACTGCTCTAATCGTTCTAGAAAGGGTTTTAGGCTATTTCGCTTTCCTAGAAACGAAGAAAGAAGAAAACAATGGCTAATAAATAATTGGATACCCGGTACTGTAGCATACTTGTGCGAGCTAAATTCTACAATATTCTAATTGAAACTTCTTTTTTTATATAAAGTATTTATTTTAAACACTTATTTTATAATTTCTGTAACTGTAGTATGGAACCCTACGGGCTTCAATATGCTTGATAAGTCAGCCTGTAGTAGAGGAGCTCTAGATGGACCTGTACCACTGCGACGATTCACATGCCATCTTCAATCCATCTTCCAAATCCTTTGGACGCATCTACGATATGCAATACTCCGGTGTGACCACCCAGCCGTACGTAGGCCTAAAATGAATCCCCCGGCACAATCGTCCAAATGCTGAAACAGACTTCGGCCAGGCATTTCTTAAATAACACCTGTTTTTTGAAACGAAAAACAGCTCGTAAAACGGATTTGCGTAGATGACAGACAGTAACAATTGTGTGTGTGTGTATATATATATATAAATTAGATTTCATACTGAACATTTTTGTCGCTTACTGCTTACATATATTATTTATATTTTAGAAGATATGGCCAGTGAAAGTAAGCAAAGTGGAACAAATACTCGTCCGAATAAACACAATTTTTTTTAAAACTTCAAAATATTAAAATATTGAAATTGTTTCTGTATATTCATAAATGGTGCTACATTTCCGACAAAACAAGCACAAATTATTTGCATATTTATCTATTAGGTTCGGATATATAAGCGTCCAAAGTGTTTACATTTTTCGTGACGCTCCGACTTCAGCCAGAGATGCTATTCAACTAACCAGAGATGCTATTCACCTAAAGTCCAGTCGCTTTTTGATGTTAGTCACATCAAAAAGCGACTGGACTTGCCAATTGAGCGGAATGGCAATATAGGTAAAATGCCGAGGAAGAAAACCTTAGCTCAATATTGAGAAATTTGTTATCATCTATCTTATTAAATAACAAGGACCCCAGGGAGAACACCTTGGCTATTCGACAGAAATTAAAAAAAAAAAAAAGGAAAACACTTGACCACATTTTATTGGAAAAATAGATTATTTTCGGAAAGAGTGAAAGGTTGAAATACAGGGGGAAAACTACAATTTAACAGTACGATATAATGTTTTGATGGGAAATAATCGAAACATATTGGATTTCAGAAAAACACTTATTTTGTCCTTCTTTTTACTTCCCCTATACATAATATAGTACGGGTCGGAAATTCGAATTTTGTTTTTTCGACGAAAGAGCACGTTTCAAGCATCCATGAACTTGAAACGAACGTTTTTTAAGTGATATTTGTGTGTGTGTGTGTTAGTGTGAATTTATGAGTGTTTTTTTTGCGTGTGTGTGAATTTGTGTTTTTTTGTGGGTGTATGTGTGAATTTGTGTTTTTTGTGTATGTTAGTATGTGTGTCTGTGTTAGTATTGTGTGTGTTAGAGTGTATGTATGTGTGTATGTATGTGTGTGTGTATGTATGTGTGTGTGTATGTGTGTGTGCATGTTAGTATGTGTCCGCATGCTAGAGTGTGTGTGCATGCTAGTGTGTGTGTGCATGCTAGTGTGTGTGTGCATGCTAGTGTGTGTGTGCATGTTATAGTGCATGCGTGTGTGTGCGTGCATGTGTGTGTGTGCGTACATGTTATAGTGCATGTGCGTGCGTGCGTGCATGTTAGTATGTGTATGTCAGCGAGTCTGTGAATGCAATATCTGCCAAATGAATAAAGAGTTTTAAACGTAATTTGGTACTATCATTACGATCCCTGAACTTTGGAAACCTATTGATTTTATACGTAATCGAAAGCTTAGAAAACCCCCAAATGTTTTAACGAATGTTTGAAAAAGTCATGAAAAAATTCAGAACATTCAGTGATGCTAAATAAATAACAAACCGGGGCGAGGGGGAGAAATTCCAGTTTAGTTCATAATAAGTACGGCGGTGCTCAAAAATTGCATCACCCACTGATTTCCGTAAGTGATGGAGAAAAGGCCAGTAAAACATTTAAAGCGATTATTAAAGTGTTTTACATTGACGAACACATTGAAGAGGAGTATGTGCCTTAATGCACAAACATTATTTAATCAGGAATGTCTATGTGGGAAATCATGAGAATATAATGAGAAAACGTACGATAGTTTGCGTACGATAGCAGCGGCAAATACTAATGGATTTTGACGAAATTTTATATCCGGCTTTGTTAACAAAAAATCTAAAACTAGATAAAAAAAATTAATTTGGAGTGCAAACTTTGAAATTAATTTGAACTTTTATATTTTTTTAACATGGCAGCATAAAGTAACATTTGATATAATCGTGCATAAAATGGTTTATGTGTGGCTCAAAAATCACGAGACCTCATAGTTTCAATCTTTGTTGTGAAAAATAGCCGCGATACAATTTTTTTGCTCATGATGTCATTAGCCCCCCCCCTTTTTTTAGGGGGAGGGGGCGTAAGTAAACTCCCGAGGGGTAACATCGTAAAGTATAGCATCAATCGAAAGATCTTTTCAAGCCCTTTAAAGTGAAGGGGGTTATAGTTGTAACAATTTAAACCCACGATATCGATTTTTCAATTTTTTTTTATAAAATTTTAAGAAAAAATCTGGTGTCAGAAAGTCGAGTTGAGCTGTAGTCCAGTTAATTTTTTAATTATGGAAATTACATGGATTAATGCCTACTGTCCCATAATAATGAATAAAAGGGAAATTTTCAAATAAAGATCAATGCACAAAAAATAGGAAGCAGAATTCCCATTTGTTACGTTATGAAAGTACAGAATTTTTTGGGAAGATGCACTTTTTTGAACACTGCTGTAGCATACGTATTTCGCTTAGTCGATTTCAATAAAACTAATTCATGCATCTTTTCAGATGAAATAATTCAATAAAATACTTCATGCATTCCTTTTCACTTTGATACGTCTTGCACGATCAAATATGCAGTTTATATCCTATTTCAAAGCTTTCGATTCATCTTCACAAAAGTATCTTTAGATCTTTGAATAATTTTAGTAAACATCGAGAAGTTGAAATACAAACAAACACCTGAATTAAATGGATTTACTAGCTTTATACATACGTTTTTCAGACCCAAGAAAAATTTCCTCTAAAATGATTTTACAAATATTTAAAAAATAATTAATACTCATAAGTAAGATTTTTTTTACGAAACTGTAGGTTTGATTTTTATTTACAGCATGTCATTAGTTTGCAAACATTAGAACTAAAAATTTTACGAACAATTAGCCTTTTGCTTACGGACGGAATAGTGTCCATCCCAAACGAAGAACCTACCAAAAAGACAGGTATTTGACATACCCTATCCCAAACAGTTCGATCCCCCTTTGCAGACATTGTCGTCCATGGACTCTAATGTCTGCAAGGGGAGATCGAATTGTTTGGAATAGGGTATGTCAAATACCTGTCTTTTTGGGCGGTTCTTCGTTTGGGATTAACATTGTCCCACCCGTAAACAAAAGGTTAATTTCGCAGATTTATTCCGAATATTTAAAATACTTCATCTTCCTTTTGATTTCTATGGAACTTTTCCTATCTTAGTGGGGAAAAATTCAGATATGGGCAACCCATGGCTTTCATTTCAGAAATAAATTCATTTTTTCTTTATTCCTTTAATAATTCATTAAATTGAGTTTTATTGCACAAAATAACACGCGTAATAATTTGAAATGACGCTGAATTTGCAGTATTAATTTAATTTCAGTTTTCATTTGGTAACTGGTCGTATATTCAAAGGCGGCGTAGGAAAATATGAAAAGAATAAAACATTTCGGGAACGGCTAGTCTTAGAGTGATGGGGTTGGTCTTATTCTTTTCATCGCTAAAAATTACGTATAAAACAGGCATTTATTTGATACATTGGATCATGCGTAGTCTTATTTCAGATTATAATGAGTTTTGAGGCTCATTTTGAAAAAAAGGCAGGTTCATTTTTCTCGAATCATACAAAAATCTAATCAGCAATACGGTCACTCATAAGTGACTAAATTACCAAATTTTAAGAAATTTGGTCAATTACTGTTTTTGCTAGAGTGGATACATATGCTTTTTGCGGGCCATTTCGTAAAAACAGGCAGGCTCTTTTATCTCGAATCGTGCCAAAATCTAATCAGCACCAGGGTCACCCACAAGTGATTTACCTGTAAAATTTTATGAAATTGGTCCCTAATAGTTATTTAGAGTGGATACATACATTGCGCACACACACACACACACACATAGAGAGAGGGGGATAGAAAAGAACGGAGAGCGAATATTCTTTTAATTCTAAACGGTCGTTTTGGAAATTGAGTGGTGTTATCTGCATTATTTACGTAGCAGGATCTTATTGATATGCCGGGCAATTCGTTTTAGTTATAAAGATTTCTCTTTTTTCACGGAGATGAAAATGCGCATGCGTTACCGCACAATTTACCGTCGCCCAGGTGGTGTAGTGGATAGCGCGTTCGGCTGCTGTCTAGAGGGCTTAGGTTCGAATCCCGAATAAGGCATGGAGGCATGTGTGGCTACTGTAACTGGATTTCGATCTGTTGTTGTCACGTTAATTGGATTAAAAAAAAAAATTGACGACACGATGCTTTTGATGTTGATTTGCACATTAGCATTTCATGCTCCTCTGGATGGCAACCTGTAAAACTATTTAAAAGTACAAAATTAACTCCTGTTTCATGCAAATATAGCTTGATAATTAAAAATAAAGCTAGAATTTGCACTAAAGTCCACATATTAAAAATATTTTAATAATAAATTCACCAAGTTGGCGTTATTTTCGTAAATTTAGCGTTATGTTTGAATTCATTTGTAAATTTAGCGTTATGCAGTGAATCAGTCTATTTTTGTATCAACTTACATTCGTCTCCCCTATTACATCTAAGATAAACTTTTATGAGAAAGTAATTATACTGATTTTACACTGTATAAAATAATTATAGTGAAATCTCGTTATAACGAATCCAAAGGGAACGTACAGTTTTTTCTTTATTCTGAAACATTTGTGAAATGTAAAATCCAAAATGGCGTCGCTAAGAGTGTCTTGATTTTTGTATTGATTTCTGTTACGCATTCATAAATGTTATTTTCTTTTCGTGTGGGGCTATATTTTGGCCTTTAAAACAGGTCGATACTTTTTAAGAACATTTCATGCTAAGTATTTTATTGCATATTAATTTCTATAGCAGCTCAAATTTCAAATAGTTCAATATCTTCAGAATGTACCTAATATATTATTGTTCCTATATACAATACACAGTACTATACAGGGAAGTAATGGAATCATATTGAAAATCGCAACTCAAGTTTTCGACAAATATACACGTTTCGAGCCCTATAAAATACAAAAACCTATTTTTAACGTAACGTCTGTGTGCGTGTCTGCCTGTGTGCCTCTCTCTGTGTCTGTCTTTGCATAATGTCTATGTGTCTGTCTGTGCAATGTATGCATCCACTTTAACTCAAAAACTAATGCACGAAATTTGACAAATGTTGTACGTAAGTTTTTTGGGAGTTATCCTGGTACTGATTATATTTTGGCATGATTCGGAAAAAAAATGCCTTTGCAAAATGGACCGTAAAAAGCATCAAATCTGAAATGAAAGAATTTATATGCTCAAATGTATTAATCAAATGCCTGTTTTATACCTCATTTTTTTACTACCAAATTAATAAAACCAACCCCATTATTCTAGGACTAACCGTTTTCGAGATATTTCTGCTCTTTTGTATATTTGTAAAGTCGCCTTTGAAAATATAAAAACGCAAATGAAAATCGAAACCGTTAAATTCACTTCATATTTTAAACCTGGATTCTCGTAAATAATTAACTAGAGTGTGGTTGATCTTGATTTTTTTTCTTACCAGAATCCATTTTTAATAACTTTTTTTATCAAATTTTACAAGAAAAATTTTGTAAAATCGGTATCATGTGTCCAAATGATTACAAACTAGCGTGTTATCCTTCACTTTAAAGGACTTTCTTTAAAAAAAATAATCTTTCGATTGATACCATACTTGACAATATACCTCCAGGGGGCGGGTAACTTGCCCCCCCCCCCCCCCGAGGTGAGCTAATGATGTCACCAACAAAAAATATTGTATTGCGGCAATTTATCACAACAATGCTTGAAACTATAACGTCTCGATACTATTGAGCCATAAATAAACCCCTTTAATGCAGAGTTAAAAAGAAGGAGATAAAACTCCTATAGATGAAACGCTTGAAAATGCCATAATGCCAACTAAAGTAACTGCTATTGTTAGTTGATACAACAGAAATACATGGTATTGAGTATATGTATTTTTTATTATTTTTAAATTAAGGGTTCCCTCGTTATGAGTATAATTAACCAGTATATTTTCATATTTGCACGATAAAATACAGAATATATTAGGAAAAAAATAAATTAAAAGATAAAATAATTTTGAATACGTAGGAATATTCTTTATTGTTTCAGTTCTACTTTGCATTACGATAATAATTTATTTTTACAAAATTGACAGTTTAAATACATATAGGCTTTTCATCATAGAAATGCATACAATGATGTAAGGCTACTTATCTTATCCCAGCGTCACCTGAATGATTGTCTCAAACAATACTGGCGTTTTCTTAATATGGAGTTTTAACTCCTCACTATTACCTCCATGTTTTATGCATGATTATGTTAAATTTTGTCCTATGGTGCCATGTTAAAAAATTATAAAATTTCGAAGTTTTCGCTCGAATTAAAAAAAAAATTCTATCTAGTTCTAGATGTTTTGATAACAAAGCCAGATATAAAGTTTTGTAAAAATCCCTTAATATTTGTGGCCGCTATAGCGTACATAAGCAATCGACCACAGACATACGGACAGGCAGATTGCCAGCACTCTAAAAATAGTCAAAGCGTGGTCAGGAGGTCTTGAAATATATATTTGCATCAAAATCTGGAAATCGCAAATTTTTGTGGAAAAGATACTTTCTCAATACGACGTATGGGAAAATAAAAATCTAAAACACGAAAAATATAATAACTTAGTAGAAGCCGTCTCCAATGGGATAAACTTCTGCTGCAATACTTATGGAATACGAAGAAAATCTTATGTGGATTTAGAAGTTTTTTTGTTAAACGGTGCGTTTTATGCAGTACAAAAGATTTTTTAAGTATTTGGTTTTCAACGTTTAACAATAGGACGGTCTTGAAGAGCTGTTTGTTGCGTTCCAAGATTTGAGAACTTAGTAAATCGCAATGTTGTCGAAATGGATAAGTATATTGTCCACGTAAAAAAATCCGATGTGTTCAACAAAGGACTTTCTCTTTAGATTAACAAATTTCGATATTGTAAGAGAACAATAATAAAAAATTTGAGCGTTCTTATAACTAGATATAGCAAAAAAAAAAAAAGTAGATTTATTGCTGTTACCTGTTTAAAAAGCATACTTAATTTTAAGTTTCCATATTTCCAGAGATATCGTGCTTTTATTGGAAAAGTAAATTTTCTAATATTTTCAGAACGATTCATGATAAATCCTAAGCAACAATGCACATGTTTAGGGAAAACGTCCTTACACAGAATTAAGTCCTTTGATGATGAAAACATATATTTACATTCAATACTTTTACAGTTTCAGATAAACAAAACATGTATAAATCTAAAAAAACATGTTATTCTTCTCTAAGTTATACTATTCACTGCTAATAAAACATTACATATGAAATTGATATTTTTATCGTGTCTGTGGAGTGTAATAATTCTGTTTTAATAATTTTTTATCGATTTTCGAAAAATTGATGTTCTCTAGTTTAACCTTCACAATAATGAGTTTTTTAATTTACATATATGAATAATCGTAACGAATTTTATTCAATTTATTTAATTTGAACGAAAGATATGGCGCTTCACACAACTTTAAAAAATGATAAAAAAAATAATGTCATTCAATTAGGGTTAAAATGAGTTACAAAGCAATTTATTCACTCAATTTATGAGTCCATTTCACGTTTTATGAATTTCAATTTCTCCATTTTAGGATAAACATTTACCAAGAAAGGGGGATGTGAAAGGCGCCTTGTAAAAGATGGCATTTATTTTTGAATAAAAAATTACAAATTAATTAGCTATTTCTGTAACTTCTTTTATGTGTTATTATACTTTCATACAGTTTTTACAATTTTCGGGGGGGGGGGGGGGGAATGTTCGAAAAAATTGCTGTCCTTCCCTTGGTTCAATTATCTCAAAAATCAACAGGTCTCTGAACTTTATCTATTGAGATGTTAATACTAAATTTACTCTGTTTTCTAAATTTGTCCGAAAAGAATAGTGCCAAGGCACTCCATGTTTGGTTTTCCAGACTTGTAAAACTTTCATGTCGTTCCCTCTCTTAAAAAAAATAAAAAAAATGGGCCAAGTCTTCCTGGAGTTCGCATCGTCCCCCCTCCTCCTAACACACACTTGAGTGGTATCCACTATTCCTCCCCATGAGCGACCCTGTGCGCGCGCACACACAGAGAGAGAGAGAGAGAGATACAATGAAGAAACAATTGGTTTGTATTCATGAACGTTCTAAATATGTAGATCTGGGGTGGGACAACCCAGTGGTTAGTGCGCGGGGATTGCACTCGGATGACGCGACTTCGATTCCCTGTTCTACCTAAACTGTCCCCGTGTTCACACGGAGTATGGACACGTTAAATATATTGGTCCGTAAGTCCTTCTGAGAGGTTGGTGGTAGGGGAAGGAAGGTATGGTCCCTGTGGATGCCGCCCCCCCCCAATGGGTTCCAGTCTAAATTGGATGACACTTACCGGCCATCCAAACATCCATTAAAGATAAGAGGCAGATATTATTTGCCTATGATGCATTTCTGCGTTGCGTCATTTGCACTCTTACTGTAAACATTTGCATCTTAATGAGTGATAAATCCCTCACCAACTTTGTTTAAACATATCTCTGGGACTTTTTACGATAAAATGCTGAAATTTTGTACATCACCTTATTAGTGTATGGGGCATATTTCACTCATTGGAAATGTTTTTGTGCGGGGGCCATATAAAAATTTAAATTTTGTATTTCTTCAAATTTAATCCTATGAAATTTTTTAACGATTTCATAAAATTCTGTATCTTTTTTTCATGCAATTTTGTAATTTATTATATATGTCTAAGATCAATATTTAAGGAATAAAAGCCGAGGTCAATGTTTTTGGGATACTCTGTATATCCCTAGAATCATTCAAATACATCTTCATACAATCCGGTTGTTTGTAAATATTTACTCTTTCCTTGAAATGGAACCCAAAATAGGGCAAACAAATAACTTATTTGAAATTCGAACTTTTCTGGGATACATAAGAATATATGAAGAAAATAAACTTGAAAGAGGATGAAGAAAACTGTGCTTTGTACACAACAAAGACTTTCACTGGAATCTGGTTTTTATCGTTTAACAATGGGACAATCCTGAAGAATTGTATCTTGTCGTTCGTATAAAGGGAAAAGATGTATATTTAGTTCACAGCGAAGATTTCTTAAATTACTTCATGTTTACGCTGGGGTGCATAACGTTACTCAGTGCATTAAAATATTTGGTGCATAATGTATTTGCATTAAAGTCTTAGAGCATAACGTGACTTAGTGCATTAAAGGACTCGAGTCTGTAGATTTTCTTTGAAGGTCTCTGGTCTTAAAAGAAAATCTAGAGACTCAAAGAATAACTACAATGTTCTTTGTGTCTGTATAGACTGCAATGTCTTTAAATAATGCGCTAGAGGGCTTTTTTGTCGGATGTGTGTTTCTTTGGTTCTTGAAACTTTTGACTTTTGATTTGTTCTGTTTTTATGTCTTAGGTGTTTTTATATTGGTTTCCTGGAGTGGTTTTCGATATCTGTTCTGATATTATCCTGCTACTTTTGAAGTTTGAGTAAATTTTTTGACTTTGTTTGGTGCTGTGTTATGGCTTCTGATAGGAGTACGGTGACTTTGGGCAAAAGTGGTGTGTCAGCGGTATATGCTGAATTCTTCGAGAAATTGGTTAATCTAAATAGTATTTTTAAAGCAATGTGTGAGAAAAGGTCCGCTAGTTTATCTGAAAAAAGTAAATTTGATAGAATTCGTGAGGAACTGTCAAAAATTTTTTAAGACTCTGTGATTAAGGGGATGGTGGACGTTGAATTTTTTTTATTTATTTATTGACTTAGAAACATGAAAATTTGTATAAATATTCTTCTTAACATTACTATATAAAATACCATTCAATTTTTTTCAATTTTGTTATAATTTTGTATTTTTTTTAATTTAATTTTTTTAACGAAAATTTGAAAATGCTCCTTGCGTGCCATTTGTTCACATTTTTGATTCATTTTACATTATGATCACCAAAAACACATTATGAACAAATTTGGGTATCCATTTTCAAATCCCTTAGAAAGTTAATTTTTTAAAAATATTTTTCTGCATTAAAACTTAATTTTTATCATTTAATTGGGTTATTATTCACTTTTAATTACCTTAATAAAGTTCAATTATAAAATGCATACCCAGTTTCATTAAAAAGTATGAAAAGTGCCTTCTTACCAAATTTCATGCATCTCAAACAAAAATTAAGACGCATGGAGCATTTTAAAAATATAAAACCTTTGAAAATTCAGTTTGGAAAAAAATGCATTCAACCTTTTGCTTACGGGTGGGACAGCGTCCATCCCAAACGGAGAACTTCCCAAAAAGACAGGTATTTGACATACCCTATCCCAAACAGTTCGACCCCTCCTTTGCAGACATTGGCGTCCATAGAAATCGCCGCCAGAAACATTGCACCTGCTGCAGCAGGTGCAATGTTGTACAATGTTGTTGCATGGTGTTACAATGTTGTTGGTGTTACAATGGCAATGTCGGTATGGTGTTACAATGGCAAACTATGGTGTTACAATCACAAGAATGGTGTTACAATGGCAATGTTGTACAATGTTGTTGCATTGCACCTGCTGCAGCAGGGGGCATTAATGGGTTCCTGCAAGGTTTCTTCTTTGTTGGCGGCGCATAAACGTCCCAGAATGGGCGCAATATTTTTATCGAGAATGAGTCGGAATACGAGAGTTTCTGACATTGAAATCCATTTGAAAAACTGTCAATTTGATAATTTTACCTATAGGCGGCTTGTCACTAAGTTCAATATGTTTACTTCATTTCATATTGAGGTCCTGGAACAGGATATCGAAATTTTTTTGAAAAGTGCTTTGTGACCTGAGGTTTTTTTTATTACTAAATTTTTTGGTAAATACAGTTTGCATGAAATTGAAAATGGAACTGATGATAAGGTCGGGGATTGACTGCACAATGTTTTTTCTAGTGCTGCTAGTTAAACGAACCATTAAAATGTATTACCAAAATGTCAGAGGTCTCCGCACAAAAACTAAACAAACTTTTAATATCAACTCTGGCTCAAGGTTATGACGTAATATGTCTAACAGAGACTTGGCTTAGTGAAAGCAAAGGAAGTGCTGAACTTGTTACACAGTTATTAGGAGAGATAGGACAAATACGGACAATCAAAGTCTGCGTGGTAGTGGTGTATTGATTGAGCTCAAAACTTGCATTGTGTGCTCTTGGTTTAAATCAGAAGAGTTGATGTTAAGAATAGATCTTGCTTATGGCGAATTTATATTAGACCTGCCTCAAATTTTGTCATGTATGAGGAGTTTTTTAATCTTTTTGATGCAAATTATGATTTATTTAGTTATGAGGTTATTGCTTTAGGTGATTTCAATTCACTTGGTATTGTTTGGCCATTGGCAGTGTCTGATTATTTTTGCTACACTAATTTCGAGATGCTACTTGTAATGTCAGGAATGTAAAGTATTAAATATTTGGAAGGATTAAAATGATAGAACCAGGATTGCGGGCGGATTATCCCCACGCTAAGCAGGTGGGCGATAGTATACAGGTGGCCCCATATCTTACATACCACGCCCCATGTTTACATACCACGCTAAGCCGTTTGGCGGCAACAGAGACGGCGACCCCATGTCTACGGATTAGCCCTCAGCTCTACAATCCAGCACGTAGGCCGCCGACCGAAAAAGGGATATAAGTGAGAGTTGCTCAAAATTGAAGGTCAGAATTGGTCAAGGCAGGCTGTTGGAGTTGGACTAGAAAAGAGTAACCGGCGGTAGCAGTGTTAAGAGTTGTGTGTGCGTCTCTGATATAGGAATTCTAAGGAGAGCTCATGTTCATCTGGTATTGCAAGTGTAAAGTGGGACAAAGCATCGGTGTTACCCAAGTTATATGAGAGAAGATCAGGTACCGTACAATTAACTATATGAGGATAACCTCTCTGTCTAAATTTGTGTTTTTAAGGAAAAGCTAATTAATGCATCCCACCAAGTGCTCCAACCAAATATCAATTCATCTGGCATTACACCCCCCGAACTACCCTTGAGATGTATTCCACTATTGTGATAATTATTGAATTTGTAAAACTAAGGAGTGTAAATTAAGTATGCGATAAATAAATGTTAGTTCCTTTACTATTAACCTTATTTTTAGTTTGTTAACTTAGTATCCCGTTAAGCACAAAAATGGGTGGGTTTTGCGGCCACCAACGCAATGTACACAGCAGTATGTTTAGAACATATTACATGTATAATCAATATACAAATTAATAATTAATTTAATGTAAAATGCATTTTTGACAATTATAATTTTAATAAATAAAATTAACAATCGGCACACTACTTATTAATTTCATAAACATGTGTGATCTGGAGCAATTTCATATTGTTGGAAACTGTAGGGATAGAATTTTGAATTTAGTTATCTCGAACTATAATAATGTTTTTTTTTTAACTACTAAACGTGCTGGAATCGACGATATTCTTCTTCCTGAGGATTCTTATCATCCTTCTGTCATTATTATTCTTGTCAATATTAGGGTTCCCAAAGCAAGGGTTAAGCGTGAGGCTTTTCCAAATCGCGGGGCGTTATGATTTCAAAAAAGCTGATTTTGAACTTCTGTATTATAAGTTAAGTGAGTTTGATAGGAATTAAATTTTTTAATAAATTTTTTAATTAAATTTTTCTTGATATGTGTGTTCCTAAGTGTTCTGTTAAAAAAGGTCACTACCCTCCCTGGTTTAGTCGTTGTACTATTAGAAATGTTAAACGGAAGGAAAAGTTTCGTAAAATTTTTCGAAAGCATGGTTTGACCTACGACCGTATGCAGCATAATTTCCTTAGGGCTATAATTAAGACTGACATCATTCGTGATTATAAGTCTTACGTTAGATATGCTGAGTCTTCTCTGAAAGATGACCCTAAGCGTTTCTGGGCCTTCAGTAGGATGAATAATAGGATTTCATCCAATATGATATATTTTAATGATAATATGTATACTACTGATGATTCTATTGCAAACGCATTTGCTGTTTTTTTTTTTTGGTGCAGATTTTATTGTCAGTACTCCGCTTGATGTTGATGATGTTGCTGTCAATCATACTGTGAAAGTAGCTGCCGATGTTGTTATGGTTAATCAGGTTTCTGTGAAGGATATTTTGGATGGAATCAACAGATTAAAGGGTTCTGGTTCTCTGGGTTTTGATGGTGTTCCTGCCTATATTATTAAAGCTTGTTCTACTTACCTTGTTTATCCCTTACTTATCATTTTTAACTTATCCATTAGGTGGTGTTTGTTTTCTAATGAGTGGAAGAAGTCTCCTATTGTCCCTGTTTTTAAAAAGGATGACAAGCATAGAATTGAAAATTACAGGCCCATCTCTATCATTTCACTATTTGCTAAGGTTTTCGAATTTGTTCTGCACAGGTGTATCTACGATCAAATTAAGTCTATTATTTCTAAGGATCAGCACTGTTTTATGAGTGGAAGGTCCATTGTCACTAATCTCCTATGTCTCAATTCATTTGTGATCGATACCATTAACTCCGGGGGGTAGTTGGAAGTTGTCTATACTGATGATTTTGCTAAGGCTTTTGACTTTGTTGATCATGGAATTCTGATTCTTAAATTGCGAATATTGGTTTTAGCTCGGATTTGATTTTTCTTTTTAATTCTTATTTAACGTCTAGGTTTTATTGTGTTAATTTTGGTTCTGGGTTAAGTACGGGTTTTTCGGCTACTTCTGGGGTTCCACAGGGCTTTGTCCTGGGTCTCATGTTTTTTATTATTTTCATTAATGATTTGGCGAATTGTTTTCAAAATTGTTTATTATATGCGGATGATTTGAAAATTATCTGTCCGATCTTGTCTGATGTGGATTCCTGTGTTAATGTTCAGACTGAGTTGAATGTCCTTTCTAATTTGTGTGTCAGAAATCGTCTTCATCTCAACGTTGACAAATGTAGTGTTATATCCTTTACTCATCGGCAGGTTCCCATTTTATTCTCTTATTGTATTGGCTATTCTGTTTTGCGCAGAAGTTTTTCTGTTGCTGATCTGGGAGTTATTTATACCTCTGAATTTTTTTTTCTGCTCACATCTCGGGCGTTTGTGCCAGAACTGAGAGAAAACTGGGTTATATCAAGAGGATTACGCGGGATTTTACTAATATGGATACCATCATCATTCTAATGCATTGCTCAGGTCTGGGCTTGAGTATTCATTGGTGGTTTGGATGCCATTTCAGACTGTGTTTGCTAATAAGATTGAAATTCTACAAAAATTTTAAGATATTTCTATTACAAGAAATCTAGTGTGTTTTGCTACTCCCTTTCTGCTGCTTTGTTTCGTGAGATGTTTGTGGTGAATAGATTATGTTTTACAAGGAATTTTATTTTGTTTTCTTCTTTTATGGGTTTCCTCGGTAGTAGGGTTGTTCTTCTCTTCTGGGTGGGATAGGTTTTGGTGTTCCCAGTTTTAATTCTAGGGATAGAAGTTGGTTTGCTGAGAGGATTTTTAGAATTGGTGTTCCCAGTCTTAATTCTAGGGATAGAAGTTTGTTTGCTGAGAGGATTTTTAGAATTGGTGTTCCCAGTCTTAATTCTAGGGATAGAAGTTTGTTTGCTGAGAGGATTTTTAGAATTGGTGTTCCCAGTCTTAATTCTGGGGATAGAAGTTTGTTTGCTGAGAGGATTTTTAGAATTGGTGTTCCCAGTCTTAATTCTAGGGATAGAAGTTTGTTTGCTGAGAGGATTTTTAGAATTGGTGTTCCCAGTCTTAATTCTAGGGATAGAAGTTTGTTTGCTGAGAGGATTTTTAGAATTGGTGTTCCCAGTCTTAATTCTAGGGATAGAAGTTTGTTTGCTGAGAGGATTTTTGGAATTGGTGTTCCCAGTCTTAATTCTAGGGATAGAAGTTTGTTTGCTGAGAGGATTTTTAGAATTGGTGTTAGGAATCAATGTGCAGTAAACAATTTCTGTAGGCAATAGCTTGCCTGATGACTTAGATATTTTTTTTTCTTCACCAACTATTTTTAAAAATCATTTATTGTAATTTTTTATGTCTTTATACTATTTTTTTTCTGTATGGTTCGGGTTTCTACTCTGTGTATTATTTTGTCTGCTGTCACTGGGATTTTTCCTGTAGCATGCTTTTTTATAAATACATAAATAAATAAAATAAAAATAAATAAATAAATACCTCTGTATAAACTTCAAAGAAAGTAATAAAAAGTTAAGTTTAATCGGACTATGTATCACGTCTGAAATATTTCATTTTTTATAATAGTGTAACTAATTTTACAAAAGAGGAATCAGAGCCCATTCCTCTTTTGGACTTCGGGTCTGTTGGTTCTCTGTCACTGACGGAGGGAGCCCTGCGTATCCTCGAAACAGATGTATTCTGCATTATTGTGTCATTCGTGCTTATTTACGTTGATCGTGTACCTTGTACTTAGCACACAGCGTATTTTACTCATTGTAAAGTCTAATTATCAGAAATTGATAGTAAAACTGTTAAAATGACGATCCTCTATTGGAGATGTCTATGAGGAACCCCATATTATTTCTGCTTATATTTCATAATGTAAAATATAAAAACATCTGATATGGGCAGCACATAACTATCCTAATATAATGCAATGAATTTACTACTGTAACAATAAAAAAAAGATCCCTCGTAGTCGGCAAAAACCAATAGCTTGTCGCAGGAGGTTGACCGAACCTGTTACAGTCCAAAAAGGAATCTGATGTGGGCAGCACATGACTTTCCTTATATAATGCAATGAATTTACTACTTTTACAGTAAAAAAAGATTATTTTTATAATAGTTATTTATATTCTTTCGAAGATATTGAATTTTCGTCAATGAGTCGTCATTGATTTAGCGTCATTTTTATCCATTTGGCGAGTTTTCCGTTAATTTGGCAACATTTAAAAAAGTCGCTATGTTGGTGACATTCCACCAAATTCGTCGCCAAAATCTCGCCAATGAAGAAACAAGTTATGGACGACGAAATAAGTTATTCTTACAGCAGATAAACGACTACTAGCGTTCAAATACAAAAGTATTACTCAAAGTATCTTTTTTCATGAATGGAACGAGCTAGATCCACGAGAATGATGTCACCAAATTTATCGCATGATATTACATATGAAAAGTGAACATGAACCGTTCTCAATAGAAAATATTTTTTTTTATTTTATATGACTTTTTGAAACTTTGTTTGAGAAATGTACAATATCTCAAGAACGGTTCATGTTAGCGTTCTACAATTTATGTCTATCGTTTTCTAATGAAAAATTACATAACAAATGTCTATTTTCGTAACTTTATTAGAGGTTTTGATTTTTGACGATTTTTTCAAAATTTTACTCGAAAATTTAGGGGGGTTCTGAACATTCGATTCCGTATAAAAGCAATAGGCTTCCAGTGTTTATGAATTGTGACTTTTGTACCAAATTTCATTCGAATCGGTCCATTCGTTCGTCAGTTATCGTCTCCACGGACTCACTCACACACACACACACGCATCACTTCAAAAATGCTTGATTTTTGATCAGGGATGCTTGAAACATGCTCTCCCGTCGAAAACTCGAATTCGAATTTTTGACCCCGTCACAATACTTTCCTTATACATTATTGTATATAAGGAAAGTAAAAATAGGCTATTCTTATAGTAGATACTTATATTATTTTCAAAACATTGAATTTTCGTCAATTAGTCGTCATTTTCATTAATTTAGCGTCATTTTTATCCATGTGGCGAGATTTTCGTTAATTTGGCAACATTTAAAAAAGTTGCTTACATTCCGCCAAAAGTTGGTTACATTCCGCCAAATTCGTCGCCAAAATCTAGCCAAGCGTAATGGACGGAGAAATAAGTTATTTTTATAGCAGAAAAATGACTATTGACGTTCAATTACTCAAAGTAGTATTACTCAAAGTATCTTTATTCATGAATGGAACGAGCTAGATTCACGAGAGTGGTGTCACCAAATTTATCGCATGATATTACATATGAAAAGTGAATATGTTTCTCAAGAGTTAATATGTTTTTTTTAATTTATGGGATTTTTTGATAAATTTGTTTGAAAAATGTGCAATATCCCGAGAACGGTTCATGCTAGCGTTCTAAAAATTATGTCAATCGTTTTCTAATGAAAAATTACATAAGAAAAGACTATTTACGTAACTTTCGTAAAGGTTTTAATTTTTTTATGATTTTTTCAAAATTTCACTCGAAAATTTAGGGGGGTTCTGGGTATCCGATTGCGTATAAAAACAATAGGCTTCCAGTATTCATGGATTGTAATTTTTGTACCAAATTTTGCTCGAATCGCTCTATTCGTTCGTCAGTTATCTCTCACACACACTCACACACACTCACACACACACACACACACACACACACACACACACACACACACACACACACACGCCATCTCAAAAACACCTGATTCGTGTTCAGGGATGCTTAAAACGTGCTCTCCCGTCAAAAACTCGAATTCGAATTTTCGACCCCGTCACAATACTTTCCTTATACATTATATGTATGTAAAGAAAGTAATAATATGGAGTTAAATTTCCACTTTAACAAACGCCCTAAAATAACGAAAACAAATATAAGCTTCCTGTGGATTCATTGTATTGTTGTCTTGTTGATTCGTTGTCGAGATTTCACTGTGATTATCTTCAATTACACGAATCGCTCTACGTATAATACGTACATGATTAAAGTAAAAAATCCTCACTTCAAATCTTAGGTTTTGACATTTCCTCCGCTATTTTCTATCAGAATATTTTAACTGTTTGTCCAATGCATGCTTGTAATTTAGCATTCTGCCATTAGAGAAATTATAGTTATTAACATTTTTATTTGGACTTTTCTGACGGTGCGGAAATGCGTCATAACTTTTCGACACCCTTCAACACTCTGCAAGTTTTAGAAAAAAGTCTTACGATACCTATAAATTCATTAAAATTATCTTAACTACGCCGCACTTAGGGAAATATGTTGACTTTGAGCAGAGTTTTAAACCCTTTTAATTAAATGTTGCATTTAGAATGTCGTAGGAATTGCAGACTGCTGTTTAGCAAAATAAGTCCTTCATCAATCTTTGTAGTAGTTAACCAGATGTAAAAATATTTTGAAAATAGTTTCCGATCTAGAAATTCTGCTGAGTGTGAGAAAAAAATAAAAATGTTTGAAAAGTGTTCATGTTTTTGCGTTATGTTATTCAAGTAACGATTTCTCTGTTGAAATGAATGTTTTCTTGTAGGAAAATCTTCAACATAGATCTAACTTCCTTCATAACAATACATATAAAAAAATCTGATGTAGGCAGCACATGACTTTCCTTATATAATGCTATGAATTTACTACTTTTACAGTAAAAAAAAATAGGTTATTCTTATAGTAGATACTTATATTCTTAAGTAGATATTCTTATAGCAGATACTTATATTATAAGATATTGAATTTTCATCAATTAGACGTCATTTTCATTGATTTAGAGTTATTTTTATCCATTTGGCGAGATTTTCGTTAATTTGGCAACATTAAAAAAAATCGCCAATTTGGCGACATTCCGCCAAAATCTCGCCAAGCGTTATGGACGGAGAAATAAGTTATTCTTGTAGCAGATAAATGACCATTTGCGTTCAAATGCAAAGTATACTCAAAGTATATTTTTTCATGAATGGAATGAATTAGATCCATGAGAATGATGTCTGGAAATTTATGACATGATATTACATATGAAAAGTAAAAAAGTAAACATATTTTTTAACAGTTAATATTTTTTTTAATTTATAGGATTTTTTGATAAATTTATTTGAAAAATGGGCATTAACTCGAGAACGGTTCATGCTAGCGTTCTAAAGTTTATGTCAATCGTTTTCTAAGGGAAAATTACATAAGATATTCCTATTTGCGTAACTTTATTAAAGGTTTTGATTTTTTGATGATTTTTTTTTAATTTCACTAGAAAATTTGGTGGGGGGGGGGGGGAGGGGTCTGATTGTAATTCATGGATTGTAATTTTGTACCAAATTTCATTCGAATTGCTCCATTCGTTAGTGAGATATCGTCTCCATGGACTCACTGACACACACACACACACTTTCACACACAGGCATCACCTCAAAAATGTTCGATTCGTGATTAGGGATGCTTGAAACATGTTCTCCCGTCGGAAACTCGAATTCCAATTTTCGACCCCGTCACAATACTTTCCTTATACATTATTGTATATAAGGAAAGTAATAAATAGTACATAATAAATAGTACAATGTGGGATAGTAATTTAAATTTTACAGCGCACATTGTTCCTAGAAAAGTTCTTAAGCATCCCGATAAGTGTATATGTTAGTACATATAAATGTCCTTATGAATGTGTATGCTAGATCTATCTATAGTAAAGTGGTCATGTCTGATCCCATAAAAGTTATTGTAACGCTCCTAGCGGTGAATTAAAAAGTTCTCACGGACTCGGCAATAAAGCCAGACAGAATTAAAATGTCAGTTACAAACCAATAGAAGATTCGGAAGACACCCACATTGCAGATATCAGTATCCATGGACCGGTTTCGCACTTATTATACGCTCATTAGCATGGAATAACCGATATCTGCAATGGCAGCAAGAAACTTTCTATAAGCAGCAATATTTGCGAACTTCTATGGGGACTGACAATTTCAGCCCTTTCACGTGTGTGTGTGTGTGTGTGTGGCTGGCATAAAATTAATTTACAATTTAGATCAGGTCATACGAAGCTATAAAGGCAAAGTTCATAAACACAAAACCAACCAAAAAGGGGAATTCCCAAAATGCAGATACCAGTATTCATGGGCCTGTTTCGCGCATAATATACACTCGTCAACATAGCATAGGTAGTATTGTCGAATCAATAGAAATCGACAAACTGAAGGCAATAAATATGGAAAGCAATAAATACCCATCAAAAAGTGCATTCATTTAGGACTGTAACACGGTGACACCTGCAATGATTGCCCTGATTTAATTTGCAACGGTTCGAGAAACAGTATTGTTACAACGTATCCTCTGAAGTCGTAGGTGTGCGTTCTGGATACAAGAATAAAAATTTCTGGATAACTTACACGTTTATTCACAAGCACAGCACAAACAGGAATAATATACAGCCAAACAACACTTACATGCTTCCCTAATTTCACAAAATAACGGATATTAATCTCAAGACATTGACGAAAATCATTTCACAAAACAGCGGCAAATATTCTCACAAAATTGACGAAAGTCATTGTTCAATGTATCTCGTATCTCGTTAACTGCTCTCCGACTGTGTGATGATTCCTTTTATAGACACGTTATAGAGACTTCTTGAAATCTCTCGTATCTCGCAGAATAATCGTTATTTCGCGGTCTTTCTCAAAACTTCGGGAAGTCATAAAATAATCACCAAATCTGACAATCCGTCTTAGATCTTTGCCGAATGGCAACCCTAGACTCACGTTATGGGAAAGGATTCCTGTATGGGTGTCTTTTACGTCTGGTCTTCGAAAGAGACAAAAGTATCTAGAAGAAAGGGAATATCACACGCTCGGAACAGTGTGACAGCATAAAAAAAGGTTCAAAATATTTAAATATTGGAATTATTTTTATACAGTCATAATTATGTCTGTCACGGTAACACCTGTAAAGTATGCGGTCAAACTCTTCTTCGAATTTGCATGTGCATTAATGCAGATGAAGTGCATTTAGAGCAGGCTGTACATTAGATTCCTGTGCACGTAAGTGTTGACTATTTTAGCATTCCCAATCAGAACATCCATTCGCTAATATCCCTATCGTGTCAAGTAAATTTCTTCCGCAATAGTTTCATGGACGATTCTTACTCATTAAATAGAGAAAACTCTAGAACTTTGCAATTGGGTTTATTGTTTTTTAGTCTATCTCGCTTTATTACCGAGTTTGTTACCTTAACATTTTAAATTCTCCGTACGGGCTTTGAAATCTTTTTCATTCGATTGCGCGTGGTTGTTGTTCGACCCAGACCATTCCACCTACTAAAAGATGCAATCTGTTTGAACGACCAAAACCCAGTGGGAGCGACATCCATAGGTACCGTACCCTCCTCCCCCTACTATCAACCTCTCGAAAGGACCACATATTTAAGTGCCCGTACTCCACATGAACACGGGGACAGTTTAGGAGGTGCGGAGAATCGAACTCGGGTAGTCCGAGTGAAATTCCCGTGCGCTAACCCCTGAGCTGTTCCACCTCCGATCGAGCATAATTATTTTACTATGTATAGACCTAACCGTTGCCTACGTAACATACAAGGCTGGGAAATTTCGCGTATTTTCGGCCAAAAACGGGCGACAGCTCAGTTCACTAAAGTGTCCGCTAGGATCGCTTTTATTTCCCGTTCTTTCGCGGTTTTTCAATGTAAACAATGATACACTCGTGACGGTTTGGGTACGTTTTTGTTTATGGTAAAGGTTTTTTTTTTATAATTTTATATTTGTTATTTGTTTATAATTGCACAAAATGTCATATTCACTATGACAAGTATATTAAAATATATTACAATTTTACAACCTATTGCACTAAATGTTGCTTTGTATATTCACATTTAATGAACATTGCTTGTGGGAAATGTAAAAATAATTAAAAATTAAGCTGCTGGCTGTGAAGGTTAAATAGTTAAATTCACAATATCAAAACAAATTTAAATCTACAAGATTAAAAATCATGCATCGTAAATGATTTTAACGTTGAGAATCAAAATCGAGGAAATTCAAGTTATACTCGATTGCGAATGTAAAGAAAAATCAATTGAAATATAAATATTTCTTCATTAATATAATCATGATTTAAACCAGAATATCTGCAAAATCTATAAAAAGAGGATAAGGAGAAATTTTAATTCTGAAAAAAATAAGAAAATATTTGTAAGGAATTACATGAATTTGTCAAAAAAAAATTTGAATTATTTCTTAACCCTTTGCTTACGGGTGGGACAGCACCAATCCAAACGAAGAACCTCTCAAAAAGACAGATATTTGACATACCCCATCCCAAACAGTTCGATCCCCCTTTGTAGGCATTGGCGTCCGGACAAGGGGAAAGAACTGTTTGGGATAGGGTATGTCAAATACTTGTCTTTTTGAGAGGTTCTTCGTTTGAGATTGGCGCTGTCCCACCCGTAAGCAAAAGGTTAAAACTATTTTCTTTAACAAATTTTAATATATTAAATACATATCTTAATTTATATAATTTGTTAGGCCTGTATGTCTGTCCCACTATTTAGTCGCCAAATATCTCACCAAATTTTCGCTAAACCTTTTATCCCAAATAACTGAATTTCCCCGTCGTTATTGATGGGCAAACCATTAGTATGTAATAATTTAATGAGCATTATTATTTTATATAACCCAAACTTATAAATGTGAAATAAATTAATGCATGTTCATGTTGTTTAAAATCAATTAATTAAAAAAGTCATTGATTTTAATGAATAATTTCTTTTAAAAAAATAAGCGATTTAAATCAATAATTTTTTTTTAAAAAATCAAGTAATTTAAATCTTGATTTAAATGAAGTTGATTTAAATCAATCTACCCTGTGGACCCCCCTCAAAATTTTTTTAATTATACACTCCCAGTTTATGAATCCTGGAGAACTCCCTGGTGGCCGGGGGGTGAGGGTACTTTATGGCATGTTAATGAAAAATTGAATTTAAAAAAAAATAAAAATATTTAAATTTTTATTTAATTAAATTTATAAAACTTAATTTTTATTTAATAATAACTAAAATAAAAAATTGAAATTTTTAAAATCATTAAAAAAACTTGTTAATAAAAAAAATTTCCCTTTTAAATTGAAAAAAAATTCGCTTCTGACATCCCCCTATGGAAATTTCTGGCTTCGCGCATGTTTACAGGTATATTTCCTTCTTTCTGTAAAAATTATTTTAACATTTTAGTAATTAATTTAATAATAATTAATAACGTTTCCCTTTTTTAATTTACTAAACGATAAAACATATTAAAGACATTAATTTTGTACCTTTTTTTTATTTACAAACTAAAAATATTTTAGGTTAAATAAAAAATAACTATATTTATTAAACAAATAATACGCAAACAAATGCGGATTTTAATTTATTAGATAATATAAAGAAATTTAAAAATACAAGGATTATAAGAACTTTGACAGTAATAAATCAGCTCTTACAGAAAAATAGCGCCCTCTACCAACAGCGCTCTCTACCAACTGTTCTGGAACTACACATTCCCCACTTTCTAAATCGAAATTTCCCGGCCTTTATTATTAAGTAGGCAGCGACCTAATGCGTGCCCTAGTGAATCTTTCTTTACAAATTCATTGGGACGCTTAAGACCTTTCTTCGGAACGCCATATAATTGGTGCTCATATTATATAATGCAGAATATAAAATTTTAAGTTTTGTCTTAAGACGTTAAAGTTTTAAGTTTTGTCTTAAGACGCTATCTGAGTTTTTTTTTTTTTTGTTGTTGTTAAAGTTTTGTCTAGAGACGCCATCTTAAATTTCCCCTTTAACAAACGTCTTAGAATAACAAAATGAATCTAGACTAGATAATCCAAACGAAATATCTAAGTATCGTTTTTATTTGTTATGAAATTTCACTAGGATTATCTTTGTTGCTCATGTCCTCAGGATGAGTCGGACGGTCTGCGTCTTCAACTAGGATTATCTTAAAATTACACGCATATCCCTCTACGTATAATATGCGTACACAGTTAAAGAAAAATAATCACTAGGATTTAAAATTTACTCCTTTAATTTTTATCAGAATATTTTAGCTGCTCGTCCGATACATGTCTATGATTTAATATCGCACCATTAGCGAAATTATCGCTTAACATTTTTATTTGGACTTTTACGGAAGTGCGGAAATGCATCATAACTTTTCAAAATATTCCAACTGTCTGTAAGTTTAAGAAAAATTCTTACGTTACTTAAAACTTTATTAAACTTATCTTTGCACTAAAAGTGGTGACGTTAAGCAGAGTTTTAAAACATTTTAATTAAATGTTCCATTTAGAATGCTGTAGAAATTGCAAACTGCTGTTTAACAAATCATAAGTCCTTCATTAATCTTTATGGTAGTTATCGCATGTAAAGATATTTTGATGTGGATAACATTTATGTTTGGGACTTCTGTGGTGATAAAACGGAGCATCGCGAAAAATGTGAGCACTTTGGGCGCTTATATCGCCAAACCCAATAGATAAGAATGTAAATAAATTTCCTTGTTTTGTCGCAAATTGGGTACGGAATATGAATATATAAAAATAATTTCAATATTTTAATATTTTGAACTTTTCTTTCCGATAGAACATAAAAACAGCACCTGTCAGAGCGAGCTGTTTTTTCTTATCATTTGTCTTACTTTGACTCGAAATATCTTCGAAAGTATAAAATATAGATATAAATGGCAATCAACAAAACTATGCATTAGGAAATTTAGTTAAATCAAAGGGTAAATTTTTTTTATAGTTTTCGAGTAATGCCCTTGTCAAGTTGAAGAAGATTGAAAATTTTCAATTTTCCAAATTTGCAATCTCAAATACTAAAATTGCCTACAAACTATGAATAATAAGTAAGAATTTGTATCTCTATGAAAGCTCTACAAGTGTATATAATTGGATTTTAGATAGAACTCATAGTTTTCGAAGTACAATGGTTATAATTTTGATATTTCAATATTTTATTTTGGATTTTCCAATGGGTGGGAAAGTTGTAGTATTTAAAAGATCACGTACGTTGCAGCTTAATGTATTTAGTTACTAATTGGTTACTATGGGTGCACAAGCACGAGATATTTTGTTTTATTTTAAAGAAATTAGGAAGTTAAATGAACTTGGGAATTTTTAAAGAGGTTTAATGATTGATAAGGTTTGAACAGAATAGACGAAAATATACGTATTCCAAGTACATAGTTATGTGCTGCCATGCAAGTTTATAGATTAACTTGATTCTAAAGTATCTTTATACATACTTTATAAGTTTAATTTATATACTACTAAGCAAATTAGTAAAATAATGCGATATTTTGGCGCAAAGTCTACGGCCGGAGTATCCAAATGAAAACGAGGAAAATAACTAAAAGTGCTAGCTCGCTATAAACAGTTAGCGAGTCATTTGTGCGAGCAATATTATGCCCTTCAGGGCATAATATTGCGCGAAAGCGCTATGAATATGTGATTTTATACGTCGTAAAAAGGAGATTTGAA
Source organism: Amaurobius ferox (assembly GCA_951213105.1). Classification (NCBI taxonomy): domain Eukaryota; kingdom Metazoa; phylum Arthropoda; class Arachnida; order Araneae; family Amaurobiidae; genus Amaurobius; species Amaurobius ferox. The sequence continues at coordinate 41,851,416 of OX578151.1, read as the reverse complement.
TAAAAGACTTTTAAACCTATTTTTTAGTTGTCTTTGATTTTAATGTACTCATATGCTTCTTTTACAGGTATTTCATACTATTTTATTTTCTCACGAAGCAAATGAGGCTGAAGAAATCGAATACACTTATTCAACTTTACTGGAGTTTTATTTTACAAAATATAATTCACGCAAAACCATCTCAGCTCCATCGGACTGGAGCCACCGCCGATATATTTTTTAAATTTTTCCGATTTAGAATATTTTCCGGTAGTATGACAATTACAGAAAATGTTTTGAACGTGCCCATGTTTAAATGTGATGTCTTCATCTGTACTATTATTCAAATTTTCTGTTGAAACAAAAATTATTTCTCCCTTTCTAACAACACTTATGGAATAAATTCCTACGTATAGTACTAACTCAAATTTCGCCACCCGATATACACAGTTTCCTTGGGTTTTATTCACTAAAATGGAAAAGTTAAGACAAGTTCGTCCCAGTCAAGAGACCCCCCCTCCCCCCAGAATGAAATCCTAAAATTGCAAATGTATGTAACGTAGAGTTAGAAAGAGGGAGATAAAGTGTTTGAAAATTATAAGTTTGAGAATTATATCTAGGTGTCGCTGGTGTTAGAAATACGTCATCTATTCTCATTTGTCGCAACAGAAAGGAGTAGAGTTTATTATACGTGTTTATGAATATTTTTGAATTAATGTGTCCTAATAGTAGAAGTAATAAGTACCCTACCACTACGCTAGTAAAAATGATTAGTACTCTACCCCTAAGGCAGTAGGTATAAAATGATCTATTTAACATGATCTATTAAGTATAAATTACGTATGAAATTATTATCTATTTAACATTACCTATAAAGTATAAATTACGTATGAAATGATCTATTTAACATTATCTATTAAGTATAAATTACGTATAATATAATTATCTATGTAACATTGATTGTCCTTAATTATTTATGATTTTTTCAAAGATTCATTCGAAAATTTAAGGGGGGTCTCCTTATTGTTTGATCGCGTTTATAATCAATAGACTTCTTGTATTCACGGATTGTAATAATCGTACCAAATTACGTTCGAAACACTACATTCGTTCGTGAGATATAGTAACCACAGACTCACGGACACACACACACATACTAGATGTATTCTTCTTCAACCCAAACCGTCCGACCTACCCGAAAGTGTAAGGTATCTGTTTGGACGACCGGAAAGTGCCAGCGGGGACGGCATCCACAGGGACCGTACTCTCCTTCCCCTACTACCAACCTCTCGGAAGAACTTACGAACCCACATATTTAGCGTGCCAATACTCCGCGTGAAAACGAGTATAGTTTGAACAGAGTCAGGAATCGAACTCGGGTCGTCAGAGTGAAATTCCCGGGCACTAATCACTGGGCTGTTCCATCCCCTGGTAGGGGCGCTGTCGTCAATCTCATCTGTTAACGCATGGTCACCACCGATATCTCACTTTCATCTCTAACAACCATCGTTTAAAACTTATTTTGCATGCTTTCAACTTTGTCAGTTGATTATGGTCACTACCGATAGCTTTCTTCCATACCTCTAACAACCATCGTTTAAAACTTATTTTACCTGCTTACAATTTTGTCAGTTGCTTATGGTCACTACTGATATCTATCTTCCATACCTCTAATAACCATCGTTTAAAACTTATTTTGCCTGCTTACAACTTTGCCAGTTGCATAGGGTCACTACCGATAGCTCAATCCCATATCTCTAGCTACCATCGTTTAAAACTTATTTAGCCTGCTTACAACTTTGCCGGTCACCCCCTATGAACGAGTCAGAGTAAAAAACTAACATATGGCATAGCTTGAATGTATAGAAGCTAAGATGCGGCAAAAGCATTTCAGACTTTCAAGTTCGGTAAAATAAATTCTTTCTCTGCGGCGAATGCTTTTAGAATCGAATATTTACTATAGAGTTGAAATTTGAGTGACGTTCGATTTCTCAAAAGCAAATTTAATAAAGTGGAAAATATTTAAAGTGTCAAACATACCGGAAGAGATACGGTTGATAGGTTTGGCCCATTATCAGCAACCAATAGTAATCTAAATAAATAAAACTGAAAATCTGCTGTATGTGCATGCCTATTAACGGGAGAACAGCATCACCGAAGCCTCACTTAAAATATTATAATAAATATTGGAATAAAATAATATAAAATAGTATAAAATAATAAAATAATATAAAATATTGGAATAGTCTCACTTAAAATTTTATTTATGTTTCGAGTTTCTAGGACCAGGAGTTGTTATGGTATTAATTAACAAGAAAGATCAATAACGCATAAAGCATTGATTATGAAACACTTTCCAACTGAAATGCAATTTTATTTAAACATCTCGAAAATACGATACCTTCAGCGCTGATATATTTTAAATTATCACTGTACTACAATAATTTATTATATTTGTAAACTTAAGTTTATCGAAAAAAATGAACTTCATTTAAATGGCGTCATCGAAATATAAATCGTCTGACTCTATATAAAAGCAATCATATATATCACTTTTATTCCAGACTCCAGAGCAAATAATTTTGCGTGAAAAAAAATTCAGCAATTCTTATACAACACAGCTTATAATAACTTATTTACATTCTGCATCCATTAAAATTAGGCTTCGTTGTAGAAATAATCAAAATTTGATGATCATTTAAACTAAAAATATTTAAATATATTAAATATTAATTAATTGCGTTGGCATAGAATATAGATGCACAGAAAATACGCAAAAATAAAGTGGTTTTAGGACAGATGCAACACTAAATATAAATTTAAAAGAACGTCAAAAATCACGATTTTTACACTGTGAAAAAAAGATGGATGCCATCTTTCATTTTGAAGCAGGTCACGTGATCTTTTCATATAATATAGGTTTAATTATTGATTTAATTTTTATTCAAAACCTACCGAACATATTTTGCCAAAATTTTTTTGATATATTTTATGAGATGATTTTAATATTTCTAAAATTTTTGAAGCAATTTGTAAATTTTAACTTCGCTTTGAAAATGTTTAAAGAATTAGGTCCCATGTGGTTCAATTTATTTCACTTTTTCAACCCGGGTTTAATCCAAAACTAATTGGGTAATATTATTCATTTATATTCCCATTTGGCCCTCAGATCGTCTGAACAACATACTAAAATTTCATTTTGATAAAGTCATTTTTGCGGCAGTTATTGTGCGAACGAACAGAAAGACAGACAGAAATGAGCAATGTCATAAACACTTTTCAACTATATTGGAAAGTGTTAAAAACGAATTTCCCGTAGCAATAGCATTAGCCAAACGATATTTCTGCCACAAATTTATTTGAAGAAATTATATCATGCTGCTTAGCAATAGAATTAAATCCAATGTATTTTGTTCAGCAGACTATTTTTAATAAATCCTTTCCCGATTTAAATAATAAAAAAATGTACTGGATTAGTTTAATTACCACCTTCGGGTTTAAAGATTACGAGAATGATTGATATTTTTAATTTCTTACGTCAGCTGTTTTATTTTGCTCAAAATGGAAGTGCAACAGTTAATAATCAAAAAGCTATTCTAATTAAAAAAAATCATTTAGATGCGTCTTCGGGCCTGAATTGAAGTATCGCTGTGCTAACTTTCGTAGCTGTGGGTCGCATAGATTTCCCGCTACGCGACGGACATCTTCCTTCTTTGTTACAGATGGTAAAATAGGATCATTTCGGAACAATGCTGGTAAATGAAATTTTAAATTACGCCACGGATGTAATGCATATTACGATAGCATAAAAATCTGACGTGTGCAGCACATGACTTTCCCTGCAGACTCAAATTCATATTTTCTTTATTTCCTTAATAATTCATTAGATTGAGTTTAATTGCACCAAATAACACTAAATTTGCATTTTTAACTCAATTTTTGTTTTTATTTGGTAATTGGACATTTTTCCGAAATTGGCGTAACAAAAATGCAAGAAATCTCAAATATCTTTAGAACGGTTAGTTCTAAAGTATAATGGAGTATGTTATATTATTTTCCTCTTCAAAAATTGCGTATAAAACAAGAATTTAAGTGATACATTAGAGCATACACTACTTAGTATTTTTGTTTTAGATATTGGCAGGCCATTTCGTAAAAAAAGGCAGGTTGTTCTCCTCCGAATCGTACCAAAATCTAATCAGCACCAGAATGTCCCCCAAGTAACTTATCTACCAAATTTTGTGAAATTTTGTCAATTAGTATTTTAGATAGAGTGGATACATGAAATTTTTGCGGGCCATTTCGTAAAAAAGGCGGGTTATTATTTTCTGAATCGCACCAAATTCTACTCAGCACCAGAGTATCTAATAAGTAACTTATCTACCAAATTTTGTGAAATTTGGTCAATTAGTATTTTAGCTAGAGCAAATAAATGACATTTTTACGGGCCATTTCGCAAAAATGGCCGGTTCTGTTTTTACGAATCGTACCAAAAACTAATCAGCACCAGGGTCACATCCAAGTGACTTACCTACCAAATTTTATGAAATTCGGTCCATTAGTTTTTGAGTTAGAGTGGATACACACATTGCACAGTCACACAGACAGACAGACAGACAGACACACACACACACACACACACACACACACAGACGTCACGATAAAAATGGTTTTTTCGTATTCTAGAGGTCTCGAAACGTGTAGATCCGTCGAAAACTCGAGTTGCGATTTTCGACATGATTCCAATACTTTCCCTATACATTACCATGTATTGCAGGGAAAGTAACAACAAAAATCAGCCAAATGATTTCAATCTGTTGCCAACTTAAAAATGCAACGTTTTCAAAAAATTCAAGATGAAACGAATAACTTGAGAAGGAATGTTAAAAAGACATTATTTTTTATATCTTGATGCTGAATGTGGTATAAATAGAACTAAACAATATGGAATACGAATGCATAAGTTGGTGAATTGAAGAATGCCATTCCGGATATTTCTTCCAATATAAACAGTCACTATATAAACATGACAAGAAATATATATACTCAAGGTTCAAGCTATAACAAACTATTCAGAATACAAACGAGTACTTCAATTTTAAAGCAAAGCATACGTGTGAAACAAAGCACTTCTCCATTTTTACGACAAATCTTCTTTAAAATGAAATATCTCTCATCGAGGAATGTTTCTAGAATCGTGCATTTCCTGGAGTTGAAGTTGTAGTTCTTGTACTTGACTTTCAGCTTCCTGGATATAAATTTAATGGGGAAATGTAGACGAAATAGAATGCAACAAAAAATATTTCGGTTGTGCCCTCATACATTGTTAATGTTGTACAGGTACATTTCTATGATAAACAATACCAGAATACAAAAGTATATTTTCTATTTTATTTCTTTATTTTTTCTAAGTTATTTAAATTTTTCGTTCAAATTCTTAAAATATACTTTCTTATATAGTATAGAGAAAGTATTGTTTTCACGAAAATTTTCGAATTTGAGATTTTAATGCTTCGAGATATGCTTTAAGAGCTCTTGAATATGTTTTGACTAGTTTTGGAGTGATGTCTGTCTGTCTGTGATCGATTTATTGTGTTCACGATAGCGGCCACAAATGTTAATGGATTTTCACGAAACTACATCCCTCTTATCAAATAATTAATATTATCAAATAATCTAGTTATCAAATAATCTAGAACTAAATAGAGTTTTTCTTAATTCAAGTGAAAACTATGAAATTCATTCGAAATTATATATTTTTAACATGGCAGCATAAGACAAAATTAGATATAATCGTGCATAAAAGTGTATATTATGGCCCAATGATCATGAGACTTAATAGTTTCCATTCATGTTGTTAAAGATAGCTTTTTTTGTTTGTGGCGTCATTAGCCCCCCCCCCCTTGGGGGCGGGAGTCACGTCCCTGAGCAAGTATATTGTCAAGTATGCTACCAATCGAAAGATTTTTTTTCAAACCCTTTAAAGTGGAGTGTAATACGCTATAATTTCAATCATTTGAATCCAGGATACCGATTTTTAAAAACTTTCTTGTAAAATTTAACAAATAATAAAGCTACTGAAAATGGTTTTTGTTATGAGAAAGACAAGTTGAACCACACTTCAATTAATTTTATAAGTTGATCTGCCACACTGATAAATTGCACTTATTTGGATGATCTGTGTATATATTATTTTAATTATCTATGAATTGAGAAATGATCTATACAGAATTTACAAAAAGTAACTTAAAAAAATTCGATTTACAAAACCTTTTTGCTATGAAAATCTCAACTCACGTAAACTAAGAAAATATGTATATTTTACATAAACAAGTATTCGTTAAAAAAAATCCCTTTAGCTATGCAAATCTTAAAAAGTTGTATACACTAAGAAGGTATATCTAGTAATACAAATATCTTAGTTACAAAATCCCTGAAATTATCTGAATCTTAATTCACTTAAACTAAAAACGTGTCATTTTCACATACAAATATTCGATTTAAAAAACCCTTTTGCTATGTAAATCTCAAAATTTTATATAAATTAAATAAGTATCTTTCGCATATGCAAACATCAAATTAAGAAACTCTTTTAGCAATGTGATTATTAATTCATATAAACAAAAACAAGTATCTTTTGCACAAACTCTTTTCTCAATATAAATTTTAACAATTTATATACACTAAGAAAATATCTTTTGCAATATAAATATCCAATTTCAAAAGTCTTTGAAACTATATGAATTTGAATTCGCATAAACTAAGAAAATACCTCTTGCACTTACAGATATTCGATTAAAAAAACCCATTTTGCTATGTAAATCTTAAAATTTTATATAAAGTAAGAAAGTATCTCTTGTATACACAAACAACCCATTTAGAAAGTCCCTTTAGCTATGTGAATCATCCAAATTTACATACACTAAAAAGGTATCTTTTCAATAAAAATACTTGATTTACAAAATCTCCAAAGCTATGTGAATATTAATTTACACAAACTAAGAGTAACTAACTCTCTTGCACATATAAACATCCCATTTTAAAAACCCCTTTACCTATGTGAATCATAAAAATTTACATACAATAAAAATGTATCTCTTGCACTACAAATATGTGATTTACAAAATTCTCGAAGCTATATGATTCTTAATTAACATAAACTAAGAAAGTATTCCTTGCACATACAAACATCCCCTTTATAAAATCCCTTTAGGTATGTGAATCATAAACATTTACATATTCGAAGAAGGTACAATTGCAATACAAATATCCAATTTACAAAGTCCACTAAACTACGTAAATCTTAAATTAATACACGTTAAAAGTGTATCTCTTGCACATAAAAACACCCCATTTAGAAAACCTTTTAGCTGTAAATCGTAAAAATTTGCATACACTAAGACGATATCTCTTACAATAAAATATCCGATTTCCAAACTTGATGGAGCTATATGAAACTAAATTAAAAAATCTGATGTGGGCAGCACATGACTTTCCTTATATAATGCAATGAATTTACTACTTTTACAGTAAAAAAATAATAGATTAATTTTATAGTAGTTATTTATATTCTTTCCAAAATGTAGAATTTTCGTCAATGAGTCGTCATTTTCCATGTCGACATCTTTAATGAATCGTCATTGATTTAGGATCATTTTTATCCATTTGGCGAGTTTTTCGTTAATTTAGCAACATTTAAAAAAATCGTCAAGTTGGCGACATTCCACCAAATTCGGCGCCAAAATCTCGCCAAACGTTATGGACGAAGGAATAAGTTATTCTTACAGCAGATAAACGACTATTGGCGTTCAAATACAAAAGTATTCCTCAAAGTATCTTTTTTCATGAATGGAACGAGCTAGATCCACGAGAATGATGTCACACAATTTATCGCAATTTATCACATATGAAAAGTGAACATGTTTCTCAATAGGAAATATTTTTTTTTTATTTTATATGACTTTATTTTTTGATAATTTTTTAGAAAATGAGCAATATCTCGAGAACGGTTCATGTTAGCGTTCTAAACTTTATGTCAATCGTTTTTTAATGAAAAATTACATAAGAAATGTCTATTTGCGTAACTTTATTAGCGGTTTTGATTTTTTGCCGATTTTTTCAAAATTTCACGCGAAAATTTAGGGGGGTTCTGAACATTCGATTGCGTATAAAAACAATAGGCTGCCAGTGTTTACGGATTGTGATTTTTGTACCAAATTTCGTTCGAATCGGTCTATTCGTTCGTCAGTTATCGTCTCCACAGGCTCACTGACACACACACACACACACAAAGATCACTTCAAAAATGTTTGATTCGTGATCAGGGATGCTTGAAACATACTCTCCCGTCGAAAACTCGAATTTTCCACCCAGTCACAATACTTTCCTTATACATTATGTATATAAGGAAAGTAAACGTATTAAGAAAATATATCTTATACATATAAATATCCGATTTAGAAAACCTCATATATAACTATGTCAATCTTAGAAGCTTACATAATCCAAGAAAGTGTATTTTACACATACAAACAGGCGATATAGAATTATTTCCAATAAACCCTTCATTGCATGGAAAAATTCTATTCTAGAAAAAATAGTTGCTGTCATTTCCGAATTTAGTGTCTCACATAGACACACATTTCCCCATTTGTCAACGTCAGAGAAATGTGTGGGATGAAGTTGGACGATGTCTTGTTCATGCCAGTCTTGAGTAACGATCATATAAATTCTTAAAACGACGATATGTTACTAATGTACAGTTAAAAGTATATGTGGAAGGATTCACAAGAAAATAATTTATTTTGAGGATATCATCACTTATGAAAAAATTATAGAATATACTATTACTTAATCATAGGAACAACTGTAAAAAAACAAACAAACAAGCAAGCATAAAAAAAACACCCCCAATCGCAAATATACAATTTATATTACAGAATAGAGCGGAAATCAATGAAATTTTCTTTATCAGTACGAAAGGTCTGGACCTAAACGACGAAATGAACAATGTTGACCAAACCAAAATGGCTAAACAACATCTCAATATACTGAAGCCACTTATGGTGTTTTTATAGAGGGCAATTATTATTGCCGAACTTCAGCAATTCCGCCCATCAATCATACTTTAGGCCCCTCCTCTCTAACAGACCCATTCCCCTATCTAATACCTCCGATTTCATTCCGGAAAGCATTCTTTGGTATGTTTTTCGTATAATATGAATCTTTTACATCCCAAAGGTGTCTGTAAATTTGTTAAAAGTTTTATTATTATTTTCCATCTTCAGCCTTCAGCAATTCCTCCCGACAATGATACTTTAGGCCCCTCCTTTCTAATGTCGCCGATTTCATTCCAAGAAGCATTCTTTCTTTAGTGTTTTTTTCGTATGATTTGGACCTTTTATAATTCACAGATGTCTGTAATTTGGTAAAGGTTCTATTATTATTATTCCATCTCCAGTCTTCAGCAATTCCGCCTGGCAATGATACTTTAGGCCCCGTCTTTCTAACAGGCCCTTCTTCTCTAATGCCACCGATTTCAGGAAGCATTCTTTAGTGTGTTTTATCGTATAATTTGGATCTTTTATATCCCACAGGTGTCTGTAATTTGGTAGAAGTTCTATCATTTTTCCATCTCCAGATTCGAACGAAATTGAGCTGCCTCGATGTGCTTGCATTACAGTCGTCATCGCCATCTTGAATGCAAATGAGGAGAGGAAAGGCGGAGCGGAGTGACGTCCAATTTTATCGTCCTCTGATTGGTTCGCAGCTCAGAAATTGAGCCATTTTTATTGTCAAGTAAGAACGAATTGCGGCAATTCGGTGGCAAGATTTCTTCCCATTGAAATGTATGGTGTTGCTGAAAAATTGCTGGAAAAAATTGCTCAGTGTAATAACACCATTAGTAATACGAAAGGAAAACAATCTGATGTGGGCAGCATATGACTTCCTTGCAGACTTATATCCAAGTTCTCTGTATTTTAATTAAATTTAATTCACTTTTAATTCAATTTTCGTTCGCATTTGGTAACTGGACTTATTTTCAAAGGTGGCGTAGAGAAAATACGAAAAAATTAAAATATCTCGAGAACGACTACTCCTAGTGTAATGGGGTTGATCTTATTCTTTTGATCGTTAAAAATTACGTACAAAACAAGCAAACATTAAATGATATATTTGAGCATACATAGTTCTTTATTTTAGAATTTGGTGACTTTTGTAGACCACTTTGCAAACAAAGGCAGGTTATTTTTTTCCGAATTATACAAAAATCTAATCAGCACCAGGGTAACCTACAAGTTACTTATCTATCAAATTTTGTAATATTTGAACTATTCGTTTTTCAGCTAGCGTGGATACAAGCAATTTTTGCGGACCATTTCGCAAAAAAAGGCGGGTTCTTTTATTCCGAATTGTACTAAAAACTAATCAGCACCAGGGTCGCCCACAAGTGACTTACATACTAAATTTTATGAAATGCGGTCCGTTAGTTTTTTAGCTAGAGTGAATACATACATTGCACAGACAGACAGACAGACAGACAGACAGACAGACAGACAGACAGACAGAGACACACACACACACAGACGTCAGGCAAAAAATAGTTTTTTCGTATTCTAGAGGTCCCAAAACGTGGAGTTCCGTGGAAAATTCGAGTTGTGATATTTGGTATGATTCCAAAACTTTCCCTATACATTACCATGTATTGCAGGGAAAGTAATAATAAAAATAAGAAACAAGTAAACATGAATAGGAGGCGAAGAAAAGAAATATATATTTGAGATGTATAGAAAATATATAGATTTGCACTGCATTTTACATTGCAAACCAATTATTGATAGTGCGCAAAGTCACGTGCTTTACTTAATATCGGATATTTACACAGAAAACATATTATACACTTCGAATAATATACCATTAAAATAAAATATACTTGATCATAAATTATTTGTGTAGACACCGTCTACTTTGTCTACCATGACGTTTTGCTAGTACTGATGAAGGGGGATCATTCATAACTCCCTTAAAACAAGTGAAAGGTATAAGACTTAAAGTCCATATACTTTAATTACGGTCAAACTGTATACATTGCGTCCTTCTGCAGGGTTCCTAGGAAAGTACTTGAGCACCCCCAATAATTTTGTAAGGAAATGTTCTTGGGTGTATACATTAGGTCTATCTATATTAAAGTGATTATGTCCGACAGAATAAAAATGACGGTAGCACCCCTAGCAGACAATTGAAAGAGTTAGAATGACGAACTCAGCATAGACAACTAAGAACCGCGAAAAAAAATCCAATTATAGAGTTGTAGAGTATTGTTTATGTGAGTAGGAATTGACCCTAAAACTGCTACTGAAGGAATTTATTTCACACAATAGCGTTATCGGCGAATGGCAGTCCTATTCAGAAATGCTAAAAAAAAAATCAGTCTGATAAAGCCAAAGTTTGGCCCGTCGAACACGTAGACCACTCGACTGACCCTAGCGTTTACAGCCGCTGCTTGAGTGGCCGGGAACGGGAAAAAGTTTGGCCCGTGTTAATTCGGGGCCTACATACCGCAACGGCGTATCAAACACTTGCAAAACACCAAAATTTAAAAAACGTATAGGCTCGGGATCCCCAAAGATCTTTTCGTTGAAAACTTCCAAAGTTTTACTTCAAAGTAACATATATATAATATTTTAAACTATTAACACATTTTATTATTTAAAATAACAACTAACATTACCAGCTCTAAAATCAAAGACAACCAAATAAGTGGTTAAAAAGTTATTTATTAAAATCGCCTTATTGTGGCGGACACAATCACATAGCCAAAGCGCTTTTGGACATTATCATGCCCTTCATGAGTGGTGAAGTAAAATAGAGTGCGAACAAGTGCCTAAATATAGGCCATACCCGCCAGGCAAAATGTACATGTTTTGCCTGGCGGGTATGGCCTATATTTAGACACTTGTTCGCACTTTATTTTACTTCGCCACTGATGAAGGGCATGATAATGTCCAATGTGATTGTGTACGTTACAATAAGGCGATTTTAATAAATGACTTTTTAACCACTTATTTGGTTGTCTTTGATTTTAAAGTTTATTCGTTGATGCGTTTACCATGCTGTTTATATAATATTACCAGATTTAAACATTTTAAAATATAATTTCTGCTTGCATTTTTTATCACATACAAAATTTAAGGAGTCCCATAATATTTTTTTTCGGAAGGGGGGGGGCGCCGCCCCGGAGTCCCGTGGGTTAATCAAGCTCTGTACAAGAATCGAATGTATAGCCTGTTCAATATACTCTCCGTTAGTTACCATAGACATTTAAATTCAAGAAGGAACGACTGCGGAATTTGACGAACGTTGTAGATATCACTGTGTTACAGTCCCTAATGATACGACTTTTTGACAGATATTTATTGCCTTCCATATATGCGCTTCGTGCGCTCTTGATATCGATCCTATTAATTAAACAATCCTCTTGAATTTTGAATTATATCGTTTTGTTGCTAATTTCTTTGTCCCAACTTTCTTTAAATTTCCTCTAGCAGCGCTGCAATCCCTTTTATTTGATTAAACAGAGTCATTTTAGACTAGATAGACTTAACGTGTTCACTCTTGTTTCTTTCCTTACAAAGTTACTGGATGTTTAAGAATTTTCCAAGTAGTCCTATATACAGATACGACATGACTATGTTAGCACTTCAATCACATAACACTGACTATAAAGTCCTATGATAGCACTTCAATCACATAACACTGACTATAAAGTCCTATGATAGCACTTCAATCACATAACACTGACTATAAAGTCCTATGATAGCACTTCAATCACATAACACTGACCATAAAGTCCTATGATAGCACTTCAATCACATAACACTGACCATAAAGTCCTATGATAGCACTTCAATCACATAACACTGACCATAAAGTCGCGAAGGTCGTCGGTTCTATTTTATTGTTAAACCAACTATACAAAGGTTAAATGAAGTATAGCATAAATATTTGACTATATTCCCAATTTCTGTAGTCCTAAAGGGGGAAAGATTGATATCGTCTCACCCTGTAGTCTATTCCTACTGTAGATATAAAGACACCGGACAGAAAGGCGCCATCTTTGTACCGGACCAAGAGGCAGGTCTTGCCAACTCCGGAATCGCCGACCAACATCACCTAGAAAAGGAAAGTTTGTTAGTTTTCGGAAGGATTTTTCGATTGCATTTACAGAATATAGTGAAGAATTAGAAAATATTAATCAAAATAATTATTTAAATCGAATTACAAGATCAATTAACTAGAATGTGGCTCAACTCGACTTTCTTCATGCCATAATCCATTTTTAAGTAGCTTGTGGGTTTTTTAAAACTTTACAACAAAGTTGAAAAGTGTTTATGACTTTGTTCATTCTGTCTGTCTGTCCGTTAACACGATAACTGCCGTAAAAACGACTTAATCAAAATAAAATTTTAGTATGTTGTTCAGACGGTCTGTGGGACCTATGGGAATATAAAGGAATAATATCACCCAATTAGTTTTGGATTGATCCAGGGTTGAAAAAATGAAATACATTGAACCCTATGGGACCTAATTTTTCAAACATTTTTTAAGCGAATTTAAAATTCACAAATTGCTTCGAAACTTTTATGAAATATTCAAATTATCCCATAAAATGTATAAAAAAAATTCAGCAAAATATATTCAGTAGTTTTTAAAATAAAAATTAAAATAATAATTACACCCTTTATATGGAGAGATCACCTGACCATTATATGAAGAGATCACGTGACCCACTTCAAAATAAAATATGGCATCCATCTTGTCCCAAAATCGTGATTTTTAGAGTTTTTTAAAATTCATATTTAGTGTTGTATCCGTCCTAAAACCGCTTTATTTTTGCTTAAATTCTGTGCATCTACATATTGAAACAACGCAATTACAATATAGTTCAGTTTAAATGATCATCCAACTTTGATTATTCCTATACAACGAAGCCTACTTTTCACTTATGGAGAACGTAAACACCAAAAGATGTATAATGAGTTGTATAAGAATTGCTGCATTTCTTTAACGCAAAATTATTTAGCTCATGGGGTCTGCATAGCTGTTATGAATGAAACATTCATTGATTTTACGCAGAGAAGCAAACAATGTTTCGATGAAGTTTTAAGCATAGAGTTAAATTACTTGTACATCCATGGTTTTAAGTTTTTAAATAAAATAAATTATTATAGTATTGTGATGAATGAAATGAATGGATAAATTTTTATGAGTGAAATGCTGCTTTTATAGAGAGAGCCAGGCGTGTTATATTTCGATGATGTCATTTGAATAAATTTCATTTGTTTTCGATGAAGTTTTCAAATATAATAATTTTTGTAGTATTATGATAATTTTAAAAATATTACCCAGGAATGTATCGCATTTTAGAGATGTTTAAACTAGGCAATTTATATTTCAATGTCGTCATTTGAATGAAGTTCATTTTTTTCAATGAAGTTTTATGTTTTCAAGTATAATAAATTAATGTAGTATTGTGATAATTTTAAAAATATTACCGAGGAATGTATCGCACTTTAGAGATGTTTAAATAAAATTGCATTGAAGTTGGAAAGTGTTTCATAATCAATGCTTTATGCATGATTGCTCTTCCTTGTTTTATTTTAATTTGATAAAATAAAAATTATCTTTGTTAAGTTGCAATTTAATATTAATTATTATTGCTAAGTTGCAATTTAATGTTAATTATTATTGTTAAGTTGCAATTTATTGCTAAGTTGTATTTTTTTTAAGTTGCAATTTAATGTTTTAAGAGCGTTTATTCTCTGTCATTAACAGGTTTTAGTCCTAGTATATAAAAATAGTCTAAATTCGAAAAAGTATATAACACATAATCTGAAATCTAAACACACCATATAGCTAAGGAATAGATCCACAACCAACCAATCACGTTGTTATCAGATTTTTCTAAATGTCTAAAATATTATTCGACTGATATCCCTTTGAACCCATCACAGTACACCTCGCACCCATTTTCAATCTGTTACTTATTTCCTTTTATCATTTCTGACCGTGGAAAATAATATCCTTTTACAGAACAGAGTATTAACCGTCGGTCTCAGAGATTTCGCTGTCACCTTTATAGAGTTCTCCAAAATAAAATATTTCTCACTGAACGGTGTAAATGGCAACCATTTATCCCGCAGACGATAACTGTCGGGAGTCAAAAGATCTATTTTACGATATAGGATATTTTAATGGACTTATACGCGAGTATTTACGATATATTTTGTTATGGCCAGGCTAATATATCTTAAGGGGTTGTTGAAACTATATAGTCGGTTCACTATTTTATAGGATTTGCTTTTCGTTGTTGCGGTTTTGTTTTATGGTACATTATTTTGATGAATTCTATATACCTGTTAGACAGAACATTTTGATAGAAATGTATAGGGGTATAGAGCGTTATGACATAAAAGTATATTATTGGAAATGACGTTTTTAGAATACGTAAAATTCAAGTTCCATATGAGCCTGTAGTCACGACATGTCTCATATAAATGGAGAGATAAATATGAAATTTGGTCTGATTATTTCAATCGGAAAATATATGAGAACCATTATTTATTTTGTGAAAATTCGGAAAAAGAGGGACTCCGAAAATTATTTATACCGAAAACTGAAAATTGAACAAAATACGTAAAATTTTCAGAAAATTGAAAATTTTGTAAATTCCGGGTTCATGATACATTGTGTAAAGGTGCATTGCAAATTTCTAACATTGTGATTTTTTTTTCACGCAAAAATGCTTAGTAAATTTGTGTATCGCTTTACAAGAACATTATATAAAATAATAGTGTGCTCTATACCATATTTTCAAAATCTTATTTAATGTCTTCTAACTGCTTTCAGAGACCAGCCCGATCACGTATTACTTCCCTACAATACATGGGAGTGTATAGTATGGAAAGTATTGGAATAGTTTTGGAATAGTGTGTGTAGTCGTCAAGCTGAAGACAAACAACAAACATCAATGGAAAGGAATCGATAATAGAAAATCAAATAAAATCCAAGCAATAAAGCTTTAGAGGACATGCCTTAAGCCTAAAGAAAAGGATTGTTCATTTCGATAAAACTCTTCGTCAAGTCTAAGTATTTCATCAAAATGAACACAACATGCATGTTTCTGATATCAGTGATAGATTATATCTATATACACTGTTAACTTGGACTACATGCATAAAGATTGAAAAATTATAGGAAACAAGAATACCTGAAAAAACACTGCATATGTCTGATCCATTGCAGCCTTGAATAAAGAGTCCAATGTTGCCAATCGCAAAAAGTAAAAAGTTGAGAACTACTGTTGCCAATCGTGAGAAATAAATAACAGTGATGCGAAAGCACGATAAAAGGTGATATTCAACAGTAAGAGCTACAAAATAATGGGGCAGATGATAATAGAAAACATAGAGGCTAAATTATAAGGGGGTGTAAATAGATGGTAATGCTTATTCAAGAGAAAGTGGATGTCTTGCTAATATAAGATACTAAGGAGAGAATTTACGTATATTCAACCATTCCAAACATTTTAACTATACCATTTACTAAATATGCTGGATATTTATATAATTTGCTGGTAATTTTCAGCTTATTAATATGCATAGCATTAAAATTTTTTATCTGATGATCTTTAAATTCTAAAAAACTGATTAAGTATAATATTTCAAAACAATTGAATCGAGTTACAGGAATTAAATGGTAATATTTTATTAATGTTAAAGTTAAAATAGTCTTTTTTATCGTATAAATTAGTAACTATCCTATTAGTAGGTTCAATAATAAGATTTAAATCCAAAAAATTAATGCTATTACTAATAGTGGCTTCATTAGGAATTAGTTCCAAATTATCCGGATAGAAATCTATATCTATGACACAGTTGTCTGTAAAGACCAAACAAATCAGATCATCTCTCTCTCTCTCTCTCTCTCTCTCTCTCTCTCTCTATCTCTATCTCAATATATCTGTAAATTTTATACTGTGTTGAAGTAAAAGATTTTTCATAATGATAAAGGTATAAATTAGCCAATATACTGCTACTACAGCCACCTTGTGGAACCCCCTGAGACTTGTAAGTATAATTTATTACCTCGAAATATGTAATTGTTGAAAAGAACAAAGTGAAGAAGTTTAGGAAAATTGGTAAATATAGTATGAGTAGATTGATTAGTAATATAAGCATTATATAGAGCTAAAATTACTACATAAAGATCAGAGATCTTAATATTATTAAAAAGATTTTCAAAATCAAAAGTTTGAAATCCAAGTAGTTTGCTTAGTGATGTTAATTTATTCTTTAATTATTTATTATTATCTAGAATAAGGTAGTTATTGCTTGGAAAACGTAAACTATCATTTATTACATTTAAATAATTTAGTAGTAATTTACTCGCAGTAATAGAGTAAGTACCACTAGTTACTGTTCTAAATTTAATGGGATTTTTATGAAATTTAGGAATAAGCACTATGTATGGAAATTTAAGAAATTTATAATTAATATTTAAATCACTATACATATTGATAATTTTTAGTTTAATACTATTAAAGGAGTGTAAATCAAGTTTAAATAGATTATTGTTATTTAAATAATCTAACAGAAATTGTATATAGAATTTTTTATAGATAATAGCATAATTATTAAAAGGCTTTTATATATATATATATATATATATATATATATATATATAATAATAATAATAATAAAAGTTTGAAAGTCCAATGAAAGAAAAATGAGAAGCTGTAACTCGGAAAACCTAACTTTCTAACAAGCTTACAATATATATATATATATATATATATATATATATATATATATATATATATATATAATATATATATATATAATATATATATATATATATATATATATATATATATATATATATATAATATATATATATATAATATATATATATATATATATATATATATATATATATATATATATATATATATATATATATATATATATATATATATATATATATAAACAGAATTTTATCATTATCACAGACTTTTGTTTTACTGTAAAGTCCCTCCTTTCTAGATAGATCATAAATATGATGTTATGCTTTGCAATTCTATATATAACCTCTAAAGACCTTCGTAAAACAAAAATATATTACATCTTTTAGAAAACACAATTTTATTATTGCGCATTAGATGCTATATATAGCAGCAAATTCTGAACTATGTAAGGGGATTAGTTCGTTTTCACAAAAAATTTATTATTTCGGCCGACATTTTTAGCTCAAAGGAAGAGGGTAGAAATAGAAGCAAATCGCAGATATCATTATCACATTTTGAAGTATGTTATGCGATGTACCAACTGGAGCATGCGCCATTTTCGGCCATAAATTTTGGTTCATTTTTGTCAACGAAATATCAGGGGCGGGAAGATTTATTCAACTTTTTCGTACATCCATATTTAATACATACTTCTTAAGAAAGTTCCTAAACACCCCAATAAATTTGTAAGGACATTTCTGTGAGTGCACTGATAAAGGGGAGGGCCCATAACCCCCTTAAAACAAGTAAAAAATAAAAGACTTAAAGTACAAGACTTAAAAGTCATATACTGATCTAACTGAATGCATGGCGTATCCAGGGCTCCTAAGGAAGTCCTTAAGCACCCCAATAAGTTTGTAAAGAAAGGTTCTTTAATGTATACGTTAGGTCTTATAAAAGGATTAAGAATTTCTATTCTCGACTTCTTATTTTTCAAGCAGTGTCGTCCCCGGGAAAAGAAGAGTCAGAATTCAAATAGCAGCCGCTCAGGTTGTGGACTGTAGGTGGAGCTGGCAACCAGGTTATTAAAAGGTGAAGTGCGATGCACGAGAGAGGAGATGGTAAGAGATGGTACGTGTAGCGTGGCGTGTTTGGATGCAGACGATGGTAGGAAGGATGGACCATGTACATTCTGATTTATTATTGTAAATTACGTAAACGCAGTTTATTTTATGATTTCTACAAATTAAGAATGAAACTTGTTGTTTTTATCAAAATATGCCTGCGTTTTCATTCCGACACCTTTACAGTCTATCTACAGTAAAGTGATCATGCTCGGACGAATAAAAGTAGCACTTCTACCGGAGAATTAAAAAAGTTAGAAAATAAATTCGGCGACAAAGCGATATATACGAAAAACGCCAATTACAGAGTTGTAGAATGTTATCCAATAAGTAGGAATCGACCGTGAAACTGTTATTGAAGGCGTTTATTTCACTCAATAGGGTCATAGGTGAATGGCTGCCCTCTTCAGAAATGCTAAAATAAACAGTTCTCACATGAACGAGAATCTATACAGCCCGTTCTGAATGTCCTTCTCCGATAACTATAATACACATTTAAATTCGAGAATGAATATGTATGCGTACTTTGACAAGCATTGCAGGTATCACCGTGTTGATACGACTTTTTAACAGGTACTTATCCTTCCGTATACACATTTCGTTCGTTTCCTACTCATTAGACAATGCTTAGCAAGTTTGCGATTGAACTTATTTCGTTTATCTCGATGTGTGGTCGATTTCGTACTTCTAACTTTTTGAATTATCCGCAAGAGGCGCTACAATCGCTTCATTCTATAGGACAAGGTCGCTTTGCTCTGGATAGATCTAACGTATGCTCTCACAAGCCTTGTTTTACAAAGTTATTGGAATACTTGAGAAATTTGCTAGTAATTCTGTTCAAGTAAATAAACGGTTCAAGTCCTATTGTAATAATTGTTCCAGTACGCTTGTATCATATTCAATATCGAAGTGATAAACATGTATCTTTGTGTTAACTTTCATTTACTTCTTTCTCTTTAAAAAAATTACAGTTTCTGTTTTTCCCCTCAAAAATCAGTGATGTATGACTGTATGACTAACTTGAGTTAATACAGACAATCCTCCTATAACGCGGTACTCTCATAGCGCGGTACTTTCATAACGCGGAGCAAAAATTTCGACAGCAGTCTCCCTATAGTAGCATGAATTTTTCTATTACGTTTTTACGTTTGAAATTAATGGGGAATTTCCCTGATGTTTCATCCATGTACATCATCCTTTTTCAATTTCAGTTATCAGGGGAAAACTCTGTAAACGCAGAAATATACAGCATTGCTGTGGCAATTCGACGATATTATTAGCTGTACCGTGCTCACGTGACTTTCTTTATCCAATAGTGCCGCCGAACTGGCGTATTCATCACAACATGGTGCTCTAAAAATGCAGTTTTATATAACGCAGAACGAATCAGCCTGATTTATATGTTCTAAGTTTCACTTAACGCGGTTTCCATATAGTTCTGTTTCGTACTAATTCTGAGTTTCTTATAACGCGGTTTCCGTACAACACGGTGTGCGGTTTCCATATAGCACGGTGCGAATTAATCTGATCTGCTCTAATCTGAGTTTCTTATAACGCGATTTCCATATAACGCGGTAAGAATTAATCGCGTTATAGGAGGGTTGACTGTATTTACTATTTTAATGCTATTCATATCCAGATGATGACTCAAATCAATATGTCACTGCTCTGCACAGAAACGGATATTACCTCAGTTGTACTGCCATAAAGAACTTTCGAATTGGATATCGCAACTTTAATAGATTAACTTAAAATACATAAAATACTCATAGAATAATTATTTTTCTTTATTAGGATCGAAGATGATAGCACTTCGTATTCAAGCACAGATTTAGACTTCTGTAAATCTTCAATTCGCCGATACACAAAAATAAAAACAAGAAATATCAATCATTCATAAAGCATTGATTATGAAACACTTTCCAACTGAAATGCAATTTTTCTATTTAAACACCTCTAAAATGCGATACATTCAGCGCTGATACATTTTAAATTATCACAGTACTACAACAATTTATTATATTTGAAAACTTAAAATTTCATCGAAATAAATGAACTTTATTCAAATAACGTCATCGAAATATAAATCGTCTGGCTCTCTATGTAAAAGCAATGAATATTTCATTCATATCACTTGTTCCAGACTCCAGAGTTAAATAATTTTGCTTGAAAAAGATTCAGCAATTCTTATACAACTCATCTTACAATCACTTGTTTACATTTTGCATCCATTAAAATTACGCTTCCTTGTAGAAATAATCAAAGTTTGATGATCATTTAAACTTAAATATTGTAATTGCGTTGGCGCAGAATATAGATGCATAGAAATTGTGCAAAAATAAAGTGGTTTTAGGACGGATGTAACACTAAATATAAATGTAAAAGAACTTTAAAAATCACGATTTTTACACCGGAAAAAAAAGATGGATGTCATATTTTATTTTGAAGTGGGTCACGTGATCTTTTCATATCATATGGGTGCAATTATTATTTTAATTTTTATTTTAAAAACTACCGAACATATTGTGTGCTGAATTTTTTTTACATATTTTAAGTGATAATTTGAATATTTCCTAAAATTTAAGCAATTTTTGAATTTTAACTTTGTTAAAAAAATGTTTGAAAAATTAAGTCCCATATAGGATTCAATGTATTTCATTTTTTCAACCCGGATTCAATCCGCAACTAATTGGGTGATATTATTCCTTTGCATTTTCATATGTTCCACAGATCGTCTGAACAACATACTAAAATTTCATTTTGATAAAGTAATTTTTACGGACAGGCAAACGGACAGAATGAACAAAGTCATAAACACTTTTCAACTATGATGGAAAGTGTTGATAAAATGTCCTAAAGCACACGTATTTCGATATATTTTCAATCATTTTTGTAAATATGAAGGAATTGTTGTAAAAGTTTGTTTTAAAGCACGTTAGCGAGTACGTTTTTTTTAGGTGATGTTAAAGATGAAAGCTATGTAATAATATTTTCGATCACTAAGGAACTTATTATTGTGAAATAAAATTATTCGAAATTACGCTTCAACATAAAATAAATAAAAAAGACCTATTTAGAATTTTGAAAAAGCACTTCAGGGTATCTTAGAGCTTGGTCTGAGCTATCAGTGTTGTTGTTGAGACCCAGATCGTGAGACCTATCAGAAAGGTGTAAGGTAACTGTTTGGTAACTGAACGGGAAAAGCCACCCAATTTAGACCAGAACCCAGTGGGGGAGGCATTCACAGGGATCGTACCCTCCTTCCCCTACCACCAAACTCTCGGAAGGACTTACGGACCCACATGTTTAACGTGATCGTACTCCGCGTGAACACGGCGGCAGTTTTGGCAGTGACGGGAATCGAACCCGAGCCTACCGAGTGCTATTCCAACGCGCTAACCTGATCTATCAGTGTATCGAATTTCATAGTTTTGGGTAGCAGGCGAACAAACAAACAGACATCATCTTTTATTATTTTAGATACTACCATCTAATCTAGCACTGAATTTCGAGACTGAAGCTTAGACTTTTGAATACAGACGACACGCACACACACACGCGCGCGCGCATAGAGAGATAAAAAGACAAACATCACATTTTATTATGTAAGATGCATCAACATATAAATTTAATAGTAATACGTTCATTTGTTTTTGAGTTGAGTTTAAATTTCTCTCTCCTTTCCTCTCTCTTTCTCATCCCCCTCCCTCACTCTCTCTTTCAAATACACACATTAGTGAAGGTATGCGTGCAGTGAATATCAAAAAATCTTTTTCTATACAAAATTTCGCATTCGAAAATTTCCAGAGATATATTTCTTTGTGCATAGTAAAATGAAGAAGTAAAACATTCGATTTCAAAATATATTACAAGAAACAAATATTCCAAACTGATGCTTGTGTGTTTTGCTGCGAAGGTATGGCACTATTTTTCCCTCCGGGGGGAATTGAAAATCCCTGCAGGCGCTAAAATTCTAGTTACTAAGGAACGTTTCTACTTCCTCATACTACCATATAGAAACAATATTGTTGTATCGAGAAACTAGCTATAGCAGTCAGTGGAAGGAATGGCTAGTCGCAACTAAATGTGATTAAGGACTCGTGAAAAAGGTTTAGAGAAGTATCCAGAACAGAGTAAAATCCCCCCCGCTAAACTTATATTGAAGAATAAAAATAAAAGAAAAAAAAATATGATGTGGACAGCACATAACTTTTCCCGCAGACTCAAATTCATTTTATCTCTATTTCTTTAATAATTCATTAAATTGAGTTTAATTGTAAAAAATAACACGCATCATTATTACTTTCCTTATATACATAATGTATAAGGAAAGTATTGTGACGGGGTCGAAAATTCGAATTTGAGTTTTCGACGGGAGAGCACGTTTCAAGCATCCCTGATCACGAATCGAACATTTTTGAAGTGATGTCTGTGTGTGTGTGTGTGTGAAAGTATGTGTGTGTGTGTGTGTGTCAGTGAGTCTGTGGAGACGGTAACTGACGAACGAATGGACCGATTCGAACGAAATTCGGTACAAAAATCACAATCCGTAAACGCTGGAAGTCTATTGTTTTTATACGCAATCGAATGTTCAGAACCTCCCTAAATTTTCGAGTGAAATTTGGAAAAAATCGTCAAAAAATCAAAACCGCTTATAAAGTTACGCAAATAGACATTTCTGATGTAATTTTTCATTAGTAAACGATTGACATAAATTTTAGAACGCTAACATGAACCGTTCTCGAGATACTGCACATTTTTCAAAAAAATTGTCAAAAAGTTATATAAAATAAAAATAAAAATATTTCCTATTGAGAAACATGTTCACTTTTCATATGTAATACCATGCGATAAATTGGGTGACATCATTCTCTTGGATCTAGCTCGTTCAATTCATGAAAAAAGATGCTTTGAATAATACTTTTGTATTTGGACGCCAATAGTCATTTATCTGCAATTTATCATGTAATTTAAACTATGCTATGGATTTTAATAGTAAAAGAAGTTGAAAAAGTGAAATATACTGAACTTTATGGTACATAATTTTTCAAACATTTTTTAAACGAAAATTCACAAAATCCTTCGAAAATTTTAAGAAATATTCAAATTATCCCATAAAATATATGAAAAAAAATTTCCACAAAATATGTTCGGTATTAAAAAATAATAAGTACACCCATATTATATGTAGAGATCCCGTGACCCACTTCAAAATAAAATATGGCGTCCATCCTTTTTTCCTAGTGTAAAAGTCGTAATTCTTAAAGTTTTTTTAAATTTATATTCAGTGTTGCATCTGTCCGAAAACCGCTTTATTTTTGCGTGATCCTCAAACTATGATTATTTCTACAACGGAGCCTAATTTTAATGGATGAAAATGTAAACAAGCGATTGTAAGATGAGTTATATAAGAATTGCTGAATTTTTTTCAAGCAAAATTATTTAGCTCTGGAGTCTGGAATAAAAGTGTATGAATGAAATATGAACTGCTTTTACATAAGGAGCCAGAGAATTTATATTTCGATGACGTCATTTGAATAAAGTTCATTTTTTTCGATGAAGTTTTAAGTTTTTAAATATAACAAATTATTGTAGTACTGTGATAATTTAAAATATATCAGCGCTGAATGTATCGCATTTTAGAGATGTTTAAATGAAATTGTATTTCAGTTGGAATGTGTTTCATAATCAATGCTTTATGCATAATTGATCTTTCTTGTTTTAATTTGAATTGGGTTTTTAATTATCTTATGTTTCATCACGATTGTGAGAGTTGTCATACAAATCGGTTCCTTAACGACCGAAAATATTATCACACAGTTTCCATCTTGACACCCTTGGAGAGATCGAAAAAAGCTCTTATTGGAACCGAAATCCGTAGAATAATTCCTTTTTATTTATTTATTTTTCTAAACACAGTAACATTTGTACTTTTAGGTTATCTGATATATCTTTTGCTGCATTCAAAACAGCAAGTTTAACAAAATTCTATAATTTGGCAAAAATTGCGAATATATCTTTGCATCCTATATATATATATATATATATATATATATATATATATATATATACGGTATATATAGAATATATATATATATACGGTACTCAAAAAGTAGTGAAAACACCATAAAATAAGCACCGCTTTGGTGGATAAAAATAAAAACTTGCAAATAGTAGAAAAACAGTAATTTCGGTTACACAGAAAAAATGTACAAACTATTTTATAAAAAACCGCTTCGGTTGGTATAGAGTAAAGTTAAAAATACTAGTAAAACCGTTAAAGCTGTTACCTAAAAGGCAAATAAGAAAAACAGGCTACACGGCTCTAGAAAATAGTGTTATCCCTATTTTAAATGACTTCGATCGTAGTGGTAACTTCACGGTTAGTTTCTTAACTGTTGGTTTTAACCTCTACCGATTACCATCTACCTCTACTTCCACTTCCTTTCAACTGGTCCATTCCATCGCACTTTCAGTTTCACATGGTGAGGGTTTTAGCTGTCGTTCTATTTAAGATTTTTGAGTTGCCTTTTTGCATATTTGTGCAATTATGTGTTATATTTTTCATATTATGTGTTATTTTATGGTATTTCAGTTGAATATTGTCCTCTTATGTCGTTTCTCTATGGATCAGGTTAATTCGGGTGTTGGGCACAGATTGCATAGATTTTTGACCACGTGTTTTTATGCAATCATAGAAACAACAAATTTTAGTATATGCGTCTAGAATGTACCCCTGACGACGTTTCTGCCAGTTATACTATTCATTGATGTATTTTCTTTTTCCTAATCATTCAATGGTATACTTTTCCTGCCCTTTCTCGTTACTTTTTGCTTTTAATGTAAATTAAATATGCGTTGTTTTACGACCTGTGGTTTGATGCTGTATTTACAGATATGCAGTCCTGCACATTATGTTTTATCATTTTAATTATATATATAATCCATTTGATTGATGATTTGCTGTATTATATTTTATTCTGTGGGTGTTTTAAAAAGTTAGGTTTATCGTGTTACATCTTCTTACTTTTCGTTCATTGGATTTTCAAACTACTATTATATATATATATATATATATATATATATATATAATAGTATATATATATATATAATAGTAATACTTTTCCTGCCCTTTCTCGTTACTTTTTGCTTTTAATGTAAATTAAATATGCGTTGTTTTACGACCTGTGGTTTGATGCTGTATTTACAGATATGCAGTCCTGCACATTATGTTTTATCATTTTAATTATATATATAATCCATTTGATTGATGATTTGCTGTATTATATTTTATTCTGTGGGTGTTTTAAAAAGTTAGGTTTATCGTGTTACATCTTCTTACTTTTCGTTCATTGGATTTTCAAACTACTATTATATATATATATATATTACGTTATTTTAATTTTGGTGATTTTTTAAGTGAACGCATAAAAGTAATTAGCCACGCTTTCTCTCGGTCATTTCTTTTATTAATTTATTTGTTTTCCACGTCTGTGGAGACCATGTGATTTGGAAATTGAGGCGGGATTCCATTATGCGGATTCCATTAGTCGTGTAGTATCACAGCTATTTTAAATTCTATCCGTAGGGGAAAGGAATACATTTTGATTTGGGGTTGCAGTCGTATCATGTCCATTGCACCGATGTATAAGGAATGCATGCCATGTCTACGGTTATTTAAATGAATAAAATTTATTTATTTTATTACTTTTTTTAAATTAATAAATGCAATTTATTCCTGCTTTAACTCTCGGGCAACGTTGGGCACATTTTCCAGTAGTTATAAATAAACTAATCTTTGACTTATTTATTTTTGCTAATGAGAAAAGCATCGGTAACTGTTTGTAGTTCGTCAACAAGCATACAGGTACTATTTCTTTTAGAAAATACACCACCGGTTACATTACATAAAATCACAACCGATCCCTTAAAATTGTGACCAAAAATGGTGGACTGTGTGGTACAGTATATTTTCGCATTCCCCGTAAAGTCGCAATATAACAGGATTAAGAGGACATTTATGGAAACTCATTTTTTATTCACCAAAGAAAAAAATATTTTCGCGATTCTCAGCTTTCCTGTTTTGTTCTTGGACGACATCGGAAATATCATTATCGAATAAGCGTAAAAGGTACAAAAACAACGACATT
This sequence comes from Amaurobius ferox, assembly GCA_951213105.1. Lineage (NCBI taxonomy): Eukaryota > Metazoa > Arthropoda > Arachnida > Araneae > Amaurobiidae > Amaurobius > Amaurobius ferox. The sequence goes on along the minus strand of OX578151.1, from coordinate 41,824,378 downwards.
GAACTAAGAAAGGGTAACAGACTCACCTCAATTCTGAAAAGAAGTACAAAAAATACAAAAAACCTTTTAAGATTTCGATGTTAAAGTGCATTTGAAGTACTTTCACAATAACTCTTTTGAATTAGGAATTTCCTGAAAGGGTCTTTTCACATTCATCGGATGAATGTGAAAAGACATTTCATATAATATTAAAACTAATGATATATTACTGAAATGTTAATTTTGCCTAATATAATAAAAGGAGATGTATGTCGGTTAGTCATATAGTGGAAAATCAAAGCGACCCACAGCTAGGAAATTCGGTACAATGATAGTTCAAAGTCAGGTCTCAAGGCACCTTGGAGCGATTTTTTTAATAAATGTTAATTAGTTTTCCGGTTATTTTATGCTATTCCGCGATTTTGAGCGATTTTCACACTAATTGATTCCGTGATGATCGAAGATATTATCACAGATTTTTCATTTTAATACCATTGCGATCTTTCCAACGAGCTTCAAACCGAATGTGTGAGAGAATTGCTTCATATTGAAATTTTTTTCGTGATAATTCATTTTTACTTTTGCTCATAGGTGAATTGAAGATTCACAAGATTCTAATTTTTTACAAGAATATGAAGTAATATCTTCAATCTTCTAATAAAAAAGTTTAATTACTTTAATTTTATATTTTCTATGAATTTTTTCAAGTCAGTCTATGAAAAGCTGAGTTTTTAAATTCGAACGTTTTTTCCGGTGCATTCCGAATGAAGTTCTCTGTTGATGATGTCATAGCCGTAACCATGGGTTTTGGTTGATGTATTCAAAGAGGGGGGGGGGGGGTACGTTTTTTGGAAATCGTAACGTAACAGCATGGTTTTTTTGAAACGGGCGTGTTGTTAACGTGATCTTTATTTTTCAAGAATTTTCTGAAAGTTCCGGTGCAGTTTTAATCAGATGTTTGTATCTTAAATACCGGGCAACACCGGAAATTCGTTCCAGTATTATCTATACACTGACTGCTGTATTATTAAAAAAAATTATTTAAACACTTGACACATGCCAGGTGTCCCGCCGCTATGCGTATATGTAAGTTAATAATATTGCTAAAACAGAACCAACAGAACTGGAAATGGAGGATATAACCCGGATTAAAAGCTCACTATGGAATAAGACATTAATAAGATTGTACTAATACTAATGTTAATAACTAATAATGTTAATAACTAATGTTAATAAGATATTAATGTTAATAACTAATAACGTTAATAACTAATAATGTTATTGAGATACTAATGTTAATAATACTAATGTTAATAAGATTGCTGAAATAGAACAAACAGAATTGGAAATGGAGAAATATAACCCGAATTAAAAGTTCACTATGGAATAAGATGTTAATAAAATTGTACTAATACTAATGTTAATAAGATAGTAATGTTAATAAGATACTAATGTTAACAACTAATAATGTTAATAACTAATGTTAATAAGATACTAATGTTAATAACTAATAATGTTAATAAGATACTAATACTAATATTAATAAGATACTAATGTTAATAACTAATAACGTTAATAACTAATGTTAATAACTAATAATGTTAAAAACTAATGTTAATAACTAACGTTAATAAGATACTAATGTTAATACCTAATAATGTTAATAACTAATAATGTTAATAAGATACTAATAACAATTCTGTCGTTTATTGATTTCTAATTAAAACTGTTTACACATCAGTCACTAATTTGAAATATATATATATATATATATATATATATATATGTGTGTGTGAGAGAGAGAGAGAGAGAGGAGGGGGAGAGAGAGGGGGAGATAGAGAGGAGAGAGGGGGAGAGTGCGTGTGTAGATAAAATTCGATTCTAAATATAAAATGACTATTTTTGTAACAAATTTTCATATAATTATTTTTTAATTATTTTTGGTTTTTGAAAATAAGTTAAAGAAATTCAGGACATTCCCTTTCAGTGCGAGAAACACATGAAAGGTACATTTTGCATATAGCTATCTCTTGGCCTACTCGCAGTGAAGAAGACCCATAATGTGATAAGATATGATATAGGAATTCTAACATTGACGATAAAAAAAATTTAACATAATAACATCTAAAAATTGCTAAAATACGTCACCCGATCCTTCAAACACTTTTTACAGCATAGAAAGTCAGCTTTATAATCTCATTCATGCTTTTAATAAAAACTTTTCGTAAATAAATATTGCCTGCTCTTCATTTTCTTCCGAAAACCATTAGTGAACACTGGATGTACGGAAATAGCAACGCTACATATATGAAAGTAAACCATTTATTAATTTTCAGCAGAAAAAAAAAGAGTACTGTTTTTGTACTTTAATGTTATCTACTTAAAACTATTTTTCTTGCTTCAAGATGCTATTTTAGATTTTATCCGATTATTGAGTACTTTTCTTTGTTGTTTCTGTATTTTAACGATTGTTTCGTCGATTCTATGTTTCTTTCTCTCCCTATGGATAATGTCTCCAACAGTTCTACTCAAGGATAATGCCTCCAGTTCTCCTCAAAGATAATGTCTTCAAAACATCTCTCCAGGAATAATGTCTCCAACAGCTCTCCTCAAGGATAATGTCTATCCAAAAGCTCTCCTCAAGGATAATGTCTCTATCAGCTTTCCTTAAGGATAATGCCTCCAAAAGCTTTCCTGAAGGATAATGCCTCCAAAAGCTTTCCTGAAGGATAATGTCTCTAGCACCTCTCCTTAAGGATAATGTCTCCAAAAGGTCTCTTCAAGGATAATGTCTCGATCAGCTCTCCTTAAGGATAATGTCTCCATCAGCTCTTCTTAGGGACAATGTCTCCTAAAGCTCTCCTAAAGGATAATGTCTCTATCAGCTCTCCTTACGGATAATGTCTCCAAAAGCTTTCCTTACGGATAATGTCTCCAAAAGCTCTCCTCAAGAATAATGTCTCTATCAGCTCTCCTTAAGGATAATGTATCGTATGTCAGCAAACTCTCTCATAGTGTCTCCCATGGTCTGTCTTCATAGGTTATTTTAACGTAGAGTACGTCGTTGTACATACCTGGTACGAGGTACTGTGCCGGCAGATAGGGTGTGACAAAAAAGGAGTCAGAATTTGAAAGATTGTAGCTTAGCGTGTAATAATCGAAGGGAGACGGTAGTGGTATCAAGTGTTAGTCCAAAGACGTACGCTTTTTATGACTGATGGCTCATCCAGAGAGAGAAATGCGACCGAACGCAAGATAAGATAAAAACTACCACGTTTCGCGCCATTCCAACAGAAGTAACTAAGCAACCAGAGTAGCTGCACGTATATATTTGATAACTGAAACGATTCGTTACTAACTGGTCTACAAAATAAAAGTGCAAAAATAGAAAACGGGTAACTGTAATATAGTGAAATTTAGAAACAAGGATAAAAATTTGGTCTTCATTTACACAGAAAATATTCAAAATCCTATGATTTGTGTACAGGAAGAAAGAAGACAAAAACACTGAACAAAAAATTGGGGACACTCAGCGTTGCCAAGCGAATCTGTAAAAGTAAGTGGCTATTTTGAAAAGTCAATGATAATTACGAGTGACTTCAATTTCCACATGAATAAAGACGAAAACAAAAACTTTTATAGAATTCAGAAAGAGACATTTCTATGTGTATTTGATACAGACTTAGACTATACTGACAACATTAGGCAGCTCGCGTTTAGATTTAATGTTTGTAAGATACCTAGATGTTAAGTGTTTGCCCTTGGTAGCTTATTTTTCCTATCACAGACTACTATTGGTAGTTAGTGGAAATAGATGAAATTTTTATGTTAGCCGTTGTTTTATTTGCAAAATCACCCGTGTGGCAAGACTTATTCTACGTTTTTACTTTCCTCTTATACATAATGTATAAGGAAAGTATTGTGACGGGGTCGAAAATTCGAATTCGAGTTTTCGACGGGAGAGCACGTTTCAAGCATCCCTGATCACGAATCAAATATTTTTGAAGTGATGTCTGTCTGTGTGTGTGTGTGTGTGTGTGTGTGTGAAAGTATGTGAGTGTGTGTGAGTCAGTGGGTCTGTGGAGACGATAACTGACGAACGAATGGACCGATTCGAACGAAATTTGGTACAAAAATCACAATCCGTAAACACTGGAAGCCTATTGTTTTTAAACGTAATCGAATGTTTAGAACCCCCCTAAATTTTCGAGTGAAATTTTGAAAAAATCGTCAAAAAATCAAAACCGCTAATAAAAGTTACGCAAATAGACATTTCTTATGTAATTTTTCATTAGAAAACGATTAACATAAAATTTAGAACGCTAACATGAACAGTTCTCGAGATATTTTACATTTTTCAAAAAAATTATCAAAAAGTCATATAAAATTAAAAAAAATATATTTCCTATTGAGAAACATGTTCACTTTTCATATGTAATACCATGCGATAAATTGGGTGACATCATTCTCGTGGATCTAACTCGTTCTATTCATGAGAAAAGATACTTCGAGTAATACTTTTGTATTTGAACGCCAATAGTCATTTATCTGCTATAAGAATAACTTATTTCTCCGTCAGTAAAGCTTGGCGAGATTTTGGCGACGAATTTGGCAGAATGTCGCCAACTTGGCGACTTTTTGAAATGTTGTCAAATTAACGAAAATCTCGCCAAATGGATTAAAATGACGCTAAATCAATGAAAATGACGACTCATTGTCGAAAATTCAATATCTTGGAAAGAATATAAGTATCTACTATAAGAAAAACCTATTTTTTTACTGTAAAAGTAGTAAATTCTTTGCATTATATAAGGAAAGTCATGTGCTGCCCACATCAGATTTTTTACATTATTGACGACTTTTCCGACAGTAAACAAAATCAACTGGGGCGTGGATCAGCTCGATTTTCTCATGCCAGAATTATTTTTTGTTTTTCACATTTTATAAGAACAAATTTAAAAAATCAGTATGATGGGCCCAAATGATTACAACTATAGAGTGTTACCTTTCGCTTTAAAGCGCTTAATTTTTTTTTCAATTGACACCATACTTGACAATGTACCCTTTCCCCTGGGAATGGCGGACAACTTGCCCACCAAAGGGGGCGAATGACGTCACGAACAAAAAAAGTTTGTATCGCGGCTATTTTTCACAACAATGATTGAAACTGTAAAGTCTCGTGATCATTTTGAGCCATAAATAAACTCTTTTATGCATTATTATGTCCAATTTTGTCCTATGCTGCCATGCTAAATAAATATATAATTTCGAATAAATTTCGAAGTTTTCGCTCGAAATTAAAAAAATAATGCTATCTAGCTCTAGATATTTGGTAACAAAGTCGGATATAAAGTTTCAAGAAAATCCATTAATATTTGTGGTTGCTACCGCGTACATAAGAAATCGACCACAGACATCACAGATACATCACTCCAAAAATAGTCAGAACGTGTTCAGATCTTAAAACATATATTGGCATCAAAATTTCAAAATCGAAAATTTTCGTGAAAAGAATACTTTTACTATACTATATTATATAGCATGGAAAAGTAAAAATTAATTAGATATAATTAAGTCGACATATTGTATTAATTTGCTTCAAACGACGACGTCGCATTTTAGCCTTGATATATGCAGAGAGACTATGCAAATACTGCCAACAGTAACGAAATTATCTAAACATTAAATGTTCAAAAAAGCTCTCAATCGGAAGAATGTCAAAAGTTCAATGAAAATTGTCCAAAGGACATTAAAGAACACCGTAAATATCTACTTTCCACAGCCAGAAGCAATTCTTCCTGAATAACTGTTACTTGATTAAAATTATACCGCGCAACATGTGCATACATACGATATCTTACATACAGGGTGATTAAAAAAAGATGGGCCAAACTTTATGAGGTGGTAGTACACATCAAACCAAGCATTTTCCGTCATAGTTTACAGGTTCAGAAATGAAACATAAAGGCGTTAGAGGGCGCTTACTCGTTGGGAAGGGGCCGCTCCGCAATCTTAAAAGCGTCATTCTGGTTGTTATTTTCTGGTTGAAGAAGAAAACCACGTAGCAGATTGCACCTGGGGCAGAAGAAGAACCCTTATGCAAATTTTCGTAACACCGAATGTAAGGCCTTATTAGTTTGTAGCAGTTATTCGCAGCTCAACTGTTGAGACAGTGGAGGAATTTACACATAGGAAAAAAACCGATATGCATTTCATCTATGGATCTTCTTTTTATGGGACTATCTCAAAAGTCTCGTCTGTGACACTCTCCTTGAATCTGAAGAGGAATTCGTCTCTAGAATTTCGGCCGCTGCTGCCGAAGTGCGCGACATGCCTGGTCTGTTCGGGAGAGTTCGCCAATCCCCCTATCGCGTCTATGAGACGTACATTCAGGTTGGCGGTCGCTCTTTTGAGCCATTACTGCAATTGTTGTTTATTAAATGTCATTTTATAACTTCCAAGTCATTCTTGTGTTTTCGTCTCACCTCGTGGGCTTCACCATTAAGCTTCCACTGGCGCCTTTACTGTGGCATATAAAATCGAATAGAAGAACAAGTTTTAGATTAACCTTTAAATATTATTAATTATATTATTTATCGTTGACATGGCCGTTAAAACTCATTAGTGGAATTAACATTTAAATGTACATTGCTCGCTGTTGTGCCGCAATAAACCCTCCAATTATTTTTGCCTTTTGTGTAAGTCCTGAAAAGAATTATTAATTAATATTAAAAGATTAGACTGTTAATATCATTTATTAACAACATCAATTTATCAAAAGCACCAATTTTCATAAATACCAATTTTCATTTATTATCAATTTTCATTTAATTATTTTAGCAAGGGGAGATATGCGACCAGAATTATTAGATTTGCGATAGTGTCTAGAACCTGTGATATTTTGAGCGCATACCTTCCAGTTTAGTCTTGGGCTCATCATCTCGCTTGCATCAGTCTTATACTGCCATAACTCTGTGGTGTGTGGATCCTCCTCGTACTACTAATGCACTCGCCATTTGATCTACCTCCACGGGACACTCAACAACTACTCGTACTTTAAGTCAAAATTGTGATTATTTCTTTTCATGTCTGAATTCCATCCTGCTTCTCGTTGTCTTTCGTATGCTACTGCACTCTCATTTTGTCTATAACTTAAACCCGTGTATTTCGTCCACAACTATGGGTTGTGTGGCTCCGAACTCTTTCTCCGAAATTTCTTTCCTCTCTGATCCAAGCTGTGGTTCCTTCGGGGGAGGGGGGGGGTAGCTCCGCCCTTCTTCCCCTTGGCGCTCATTGGTTCTTCTGAACCCAATGGCATCATTTCGCATATAGCAAGGCCCCTCTTAGCCCCTTTGGTCTTGTACACCTAAATTTATAGTCCTTTTGACCTAAAAGTTCAAGTCCTCATAAACCTCGGTGCCAGCCAGTCTGCACGCTTTGTTCGGCGTTCTGGCCACCATAAATACTCAAATAAAAGTGGTCTCACATTTACATTTCATTCCCGACTCGGAAAACTATGACGGAAAATGCTTAGTTTAGTGTGTACTACCACCTCGTAAAGGTTGACCCATCTTTTTTTAATCACACTATATAATAAAGGAAGATGTCTGTCTGTTTTTCTCTATGTCTACCTGTGTCTTATGTAGCGGGAAAAACGAAGTTTCGGACAGCTACGAAATTTGGCATTGGGTTAGCTAGAAATTTGGCCCGGCACGACAGACCTCGGCATTTTGTTTTTTAAATTTGAATTGGTTTTTAGTTATTTTATATTGAAGCACGATTTTGAACGATTTTCACACAAATTGGTTTCTTAGAGATCTAAAATATTATCACACAGTTTTTATTTTTACAATAATTAATTTGGCATCACGTCTGATGTTAAAATAGCAAAATCAAACACACATCCATAACAGAAGGTCTTTATTTCACTTCCTTAAGACGTACAAAAGTTTAAAACAGGCCATAGCTCTTTCGAGCATAAGTATGCTCTTCATCAGTAGCTACACGGAAATAAAGTTTGAATCGTTCATATATAGACCAGATATAGCGACAAAATTTGCATAAATACAATCCACAAAAGAATCTACGTCTAGATAAGGATAAAGCGTAAACAATTTTTCAAAAATTTTTTTTACAACAATCAAGCATCTTTGACGTCTTCCTCTTTGTGATTATGCTTGATTGCCCCCCCCCCCTTTTCGATTTCTGTAATTGAATTGTAATTTAATATGCTGCTTTTGTGTTGTAAAAATTCTTTTTGAAAAATTGTTTACGGTTTATCCTTATCTAGACGTAGATTCTTTTGTGGATTGTATTTATGCAAATTTTGTCGCTATATCTGGTCTATATATGAACGATTCAAACTTTATTTCCGTGTAGCCACTGATGAAGAGCAAACTTATGCTCGAAAGAGCTATAGCCTGTTTTAAACTTTTGTACGTCTTAAGGAAGTGAAATAAAGACCTTCTGTTATGGATGTGTGTTTGATTTTGCTATTTTATTTTTACATTATCGGAAAGATAGAAAAACGTTCTTTCTAACGATCTTTGAACTAAATCCATAGGATAATTACTTTAGATGCATTTATAATTATATTTATTTATTTTTATATAAATTTATTTATATGTTTTCTTATCTCGCCGTAAGTAAATGAAAGATTACCACAATTCTTTAGAATGGCAAAAATATAGACTCACCTTTTAGTATTTAAAAAAAAAATAATTTGAGCATGTGTGTCAAATTATTGCTCGCGACTACACATGCGTTGAAACTAAAGGATTCGGATTGAAACGAAATGAGAGAACGATTTTGTTTCAAAACAGGCGATTTGGAAATTGAGTGGTATTACCGATATCTGTATTATTTACGTATCGTGCACTTATTTAGAACCCGGGTTATGCTGGAAAAATCATGCCGATAAATTATAAATGAAAGGCTTCTCTTGTTTCCCAGAGACAAAATATCTGAGAAACTTCCACTGAAACTAGCATTAACCATTAAACTCTTTACTGTGAAACTACCACTTTACTGCGAAACTACCACTTTACTGTGAAACTACCACTTTACTGTGAAACTACCACTTTACTGTGAAACTACCACTTTACTGTGAAACTACCATTACTGTGAAGCTACAATTACTGTGAAGCTATCATTACTGTGAAACAACCACTTTACTGTAAACTACCCCACTTTACTATGAAATTACCCCGTTACTGTGAAACTATCACTTTTCTGCGAAACTACCACTTTAATGTGAAACTACCACTTTACTGTGGAACCACCACTTTACTGTGAAACTACCATTACTGTGAAGCTGCCATTACTGTGAAATAACCACTTTACTGTGAAACTACCATTACTGTGAAACTACCACTTTTCTGCGAAACTACCATTTTATTGAGAAACTACCACTTAATCAGCCAGCCCCTGTATCAAATCGCCCTTGTCTGCCATTTTATATATAAGGGATACTCGTGTAAATACCAGTGGATTGCTTGCGTTTCTCAAAGCAAATGAAGTAGTACAGGAAAAACATGTTAAAAAAATCTGTTGACTTAATTTTATTTTTTTTTATAATTTTCTACTATATTAATTATCCCCTAAAAAACTTTAAAAAGATAAAAAAAAAGAAAAATCTGTAGCAGAATGTACCAAAATTTAAATAAGTAAAAGCTTGGCAATTTGATAACACTTCTGTTATGGATGTGTGTTTGATTTTGCTATTTTATTTTTACATTATCGGAAAGATAGAAAAACGTTCTTTCTAACGATCTTTGAACTAAATCCATAGGAGACTTTAGATGCATTTATAATTATATTTATTTATTTTTATATAAATTTATTTATATGTTTTCTTATCTCGCCGTAAGTAAATGAAAGATTACCACAATTCTTTAGAATGGCAAAAATATAGACTCACCTTTTAGTATTTAAAAAAAAATTAATTTGAGCATGTGTGTCAAATTATTGCTCGCGACTACACATGCGTTGAAACTAAAGGATTCGGATTGAAACGAAATGAGGGAACGATTTTGTTTCAAAACAGGCGATTTGGAAATTGAGTGGTATTACCGATATCTGTATTATTTACGTATCGTGCACTTATTTAGAACCCGGGTTATGCTGGAAAAATCATGCCGATAAATTATAAATGAAAGGCTTCTCTTGTTTCCCAGAGACAAAATATCTGAGAAACTTCCACTGAAACTAGCATTAACCATTAAACTCTTTACTGTGAAACTACCACTTTACTGCGAAACTACCACTTTACTGTGAAACTACCACTTTACTGTGAAACTACCACTTTACTGTGAAACTACCACTTTACTGTGAAACTACCACTTTACTGTGAAACTACCACTTTACTGTGAAACTACCATTACTGTGAAGCTACAATTACTGTGAAGCTATCATTACTGTGAAACAACCACTTTACTGTAAACTACCCCACTTTACTATGAAATTACCCCGTTACTGTGAAACTATCACTTTTCTGCGAAACTACCACTTTAATGTGAAACTACCACTTTACTGTGGAACCACCACTTTACTGTGAAACTACCATTACTGTGAAGCTGCCATTACTGTGAAATAACCACTTTACTGTGAAACTACCATTACTGTGAAACTACCACTTTTCTGCGAAACTACCACTTTATTGAGAAACTACCACTTAATCAGCCAGCCCCTGTATCAAATCGCCCTTGTCTGCCATTTTATATATAAGGGATACTCGTGTAAATGCCAGTGGATTGCTTGCGTTTCTCAAAGCAAATGAAGTAGTACAGGAAAAACATGTTAAAAAAATCTGTTGACTTAATTTTATTTTTTTTTATAATTTTCTACTATATTAATTATCCCCTAAAAAACTTTAAAAAGAAAAAAAAAAAGAAAAATCTGTAGCAGAATGTACCAAAATTTAAATAAGTAAAAGCTTGGCAATTTGATAACACAGATTTTTTAGACCCTCGCGCGCACGCACACACACACACACACATGCACACACGCACACACAAGCATGCACACGCACATATATACAAGCATGCACACGCACATATATACAAGCATACACACAAGCACATAGAAGTGTACACAAACACATACAAACACAAGAGCGCGCGCACACACGCACATATACATACAATCGTACACACAAACACATACATACACGCACACACATACAAGCGTGCTCGCATACACATACATACACAAGCACACACACATAGAAACACGCATATCTTTCAACAGTGTTCAAGTTGTGTTCAGAATGTCTTAAAACGTGCTTATCTGTCAAAATCTCGAATTCAAAATGTTTCGGTAAAACAGTATTTTTCCTATACAATAGTATGAGAAAAAAAATTTAAATTGTTATAATTTACGGACCTATCTACAGTTTCGTTCAATAAAATTTTCCTGAAATATCTCTATTAGCATTAAGAATTACAAATTTCAGCAACAAAGTATAGAAATTTATAAAATGGATATAAAGTTTCTTGTTACATAGAAAAACCCAAATCTAACATTATGAATCATGATCATTAAAACATTAAAATTCCTTATAATACAGCAAGCGTTCTACTATATTATTTCATTCATTCATTATGAATTTAATGAAAAAACGTTTCGTAAATAAATGTCCTTCATTTAGATTCATTTTTCATTCTCCTCTAAACACCGTTAACGAACACAAAGAAATGGCAATAGTTCCTTATAAAATTCAACCATTAATTCCCTTTGTTTAAATAAAAAGATCTCTTTGATCCTTTTAGTTCATTCTTTTGGTCTAAAAAGTTTTCATTTTTAAAATCTAGCGTAGTTTATAATTTCTTACTTATTGTTTACCTGGAGTATCCTGCGATAAAAACAGCAAATGAATAAAAGTTGAGATAATTTATTTGTAACTTTTGGGTTTCTTCAACAACTGTTTGACAATTTTGGCGCTAAATCCATTGATTTATTCCAACATATTCAGGAAAGATCTTTTTTGCCATTTCATTTTATTTACCGTATTCTCCGTAACATATATAAATTTTAAAATATGTCTTTTTATGTGTTTTTCTAACTTTCATATACAAATTCATAATTTTTGACGGAGTGCTTTTAAAATAATTCATTTAAAAAAATATTTCGTTTGCAATAAAGACATTGTGCAGACGATTTTTGTCTGTAAATTTATTAAAAATAACAAGAAAGATCAATCATGCTTAAAGCATTGATTATGAAACACTTTCCAACTTCAATGCAATTTTATTTAAACAAGTCTAAAATGCAATACATTCCTCGGCAATATTTTGAAACTTATCACAATACTGCATTAATTTATTATATTTGAAAACTTAAACCTTCATCGAAAAAAATGAACTTCATTCAAATGACGGCATTGAAATATAAATTGCCTGGTTTAAACATCTCTAAAATGTTATACATTCCTCGGTAATAGTTTTAGAATTATCATAATATTACGATAATTTATTATATTTGAAAACTTCATCGAAAACAACTAAAATTAATTCAAATGACGTCATAGAAAAAATAACACCCTGGATCTCTCTATAAAAACAGGATTTCATTCATAACTTTCTCCCATTCATTTCATTCATCACAATACTATAATAATTTATTTTATTTAAACATTTTGTTTAAGACCATGGAGCTACAAAAAATTAAACTCTATGCTTGAAACTTCATCGAAAAAAATCGTCCTTCTCTTTATGAAATCAATTAATATTTCATTCATATCAGCCATGCAGACTCCATGGACTAAATTATTTTGTGTTAAAAAAATACAGGAATTCTAATACAACTCATTCTATATATTTTGCTATTTACATTTTACATAGGTGAAAAATAGGCTTAGTTGTAGAAATAATCAAATTTAGATGAGCATTTAAACTCAAATATATTGTCATTGCGTAGTTTCAGTATGTAGATGTACAGAATTTAGGCAAAAATAAAGTAGTTTTAGGACGGATACAACACTCAATATGAATTAAAAAGAACTTCAAAAAATAACGATTTTGAAACAAGATGGATGCCATATATCATTTCGAAGTGGGTCATGTGATCGTTTCATATCATGGTCACGTGATCGTTTCATATAAGAGGTGTAATTATTATTTTAATTTTTATTTAAAAAACTACTGAATATATTTCGCTGAATTTTTTTTTATAAATTTTATGGAATAATTTGAATATTACCTAAAATTTTCGAAGCAATTTGTGAATTTTAAATCCGCTTAAAAAATGTTTGAAAAATTAGGTCCCATAGGGTTCAATGTATTTCATTTTTTCGACCCGGGTTCAATCCAAAACTAATTGGGTGATATTATATTCATTTATATTCCCATAGGTTCTACAGACCGTCTGAACAACATACTAAAATTTCATTTTGATTAAGTCATTTTTACGGCAGTTATCGTACTAACGGACAGACAGACAGACAGACAGACAGACAGAATGAACAAAGTCATAAACACTTTTCAACTTTGTTGTAAAGTGTTAAAACGTATGAATATCATGTTACTTAGCAGCGGAATTAAATGAAAGTCATTTAATTTATCTCATTTAAATAATATAACAAGAAAGATCAATCATGCATAAAGCATTGATTATGAAACACTTTCCTACTACAACGCAATTTTATTTAAACATTTCTAAAATTCGATACAATCAGCGGTGATATTTTAAAAATTATCACAATAATACAATAATTATATTTGAATTATTATATTTGAAAACTTCATCGGAAACAAATGAACTTTATTCAAATAACGTCATCGAAATATAAATCGTCTGGCTCTATATATAAAAGCAGTGAATATTTTATTCATAAACTTTTATCTATTCCTTTCATTCAGCGGCAATATTTTTAGAAAAATTATCACAATACTACAATAATTTATTTTTCTTAAAAACTTCAAACCATGGAGGTAAAGTACTTTCTAACTACATGCTTAAAACTTCATCGAAAAAAGCAATACTATAGAACTTCATCGAAAAATTCATTTGGTTCTCTATGTAAAATCAATGAATGTTTCATTCATATAAGCTATACTGCAGACTCCAGAGCTAAATAATTCTGCGTTAAAGAAATTCAGCAATTCTTATACAACTCATCTTACATCTTGATATGTTTACATTCTGCATATGAGAAAATTAGGCTTCGATGTAGAAATAATCAAAGTTTGATGATCATTTAAACTCAAAAATATTTCATTTTTTTCAACTCGAGTTCAACCCAAAACTAATTGGGTGATATTACTCATTTACATTCCCATATGTCCCACAGACCGTCTCAGCAACATACTAAAATTTCATTTTGATAAAGTCCTTTTTACGGCAGTTATCGTGCGAGCGGACAGACAGAGAGACAGAATGAACAAAGTCATAAACACTTTTTAACTATGTTGTAAAGTGTTAAATAATGGATAAAAAGGTGAATTATATAAATAAACGGAATTATATTCTGAATTGCGTAAGGGATATAAGCATAGAGTTAGAAAGAAGGAGATAAAACTGTTATGGATGAAACGCTTGAAAATGCCATAATGCTTTGAGAATTATATATAGGTGTCGCTAGTGTTAATAAAGTAGCCGCTATTGTTAGTTGACACGACAGAAAGGAGTAGTATTTAGTATACGTATTTTTGATTATTTTTAAATTAAGAGTTCCCTAATTATAAGTATAATTAACCAGAATTTTTTTCATAGTTGTAGGATAGAGTACAGAATTTAGGAAGATAAAAATAAATTGAAATGCAAAATAATGTTGAATACGTAGGAATATTCTTTACTGCTTCACTTCTACTTTGCATTGCACTCATAATTTAATTTTACAAAATTAACAGTTTAAATAAATATGTTAGGCCTTTCGCCATAGAAATGCATACAATGCAGGACTGCTTATATTATCCAGGCGCCCCCTTAAGTATTGTCTCAAACGAGATTAGCTTTTTTAACACTTTACAACATAGTTGGGTGTGTGAAGTGTTTATGACTTTGTTCATTCTATCTATCTATCTATCTGTCTGTCTGTCTGTCTGTTAGCACAATAATTGCCGTAAAAATGACCTTATCAAAATGAAATTTTAGTATGTTGTTCAGACGACCTGTGGGACCTATGGGAATATAAATGAATAATATCACCCAATTAGTTTTGGATTGAGCCCGGGTTGAAAAATTAAATACATTGAACCCCATGGGACCTAATTTTTCAAACATTTTTTAAGCGAATTTAAAATTCACAAATTACTTCGAAAGTTTTAGGAAATATTCAAATTATCCCATAAAATATATAAAAAAAATTTCAGCAAAATATATTCAGTAGTTTTTAAATAAAAATTAAATTAATAATTATTAATTCATATTTAGTGTTGTATCCGTCTTAAAACCGCTTTATTTGTGCTTAAATTCTGTGCATCTACATACTGAAACAACGCGATTACAATATATTTGAGTTTAAAAGATCATCAAACTTTGATTATTTCTACAACGAAGCCTAATTTTCACTTATGGAGAACGTAAACACCAAAAGATGTATAATGAGTTGTATAAGAATTGCTGCATTTCTTTAACGCAAAATTATTTAGCTCATGGGGTCTGCATAGCTGTTATGAATGAAACATTCATTGATTTTACACAGAGAACCAGATGAATTTTTCGATGAAGTTTTAAGCGTAGAGTTAAATTACTTGCACCTCCATGGTTTTAAGTTTTTAAATAAAATAAGTTATTATAGTATTATGATGAATGAAAGGAATGGAAAAACTTTTATGAATGAAATGCTGCTTTTATATAAAGAACCAAGCAATTTATATTTCGATGGCGTCATTTGAATAAAGTTCATTTGTTTTCGATGAAGTTTTCAAATATAATAAATTATAGTATTATGATAATTTAAAAAATATTACCGAGGAATGTATCGCATTTTAGAGATTTTGCCAGGTAATTTATATTTCAATGCCGTCATTTGAATGAAGTTCATTTTTATTCGATGAAGTTTTAAGTTTTCAAATATAATAAATTAATGTAGTATTGTGATAATTTTAAAAATATTACCGAGGAATGTATCGCATTTTAGAGATGTTTATATAAAATTGCATTGAAGTTGGAAAGTGTTTCATAATCAATGCTTTATGCATGATTGATCTTTTTTGTCTTAATATGAAGTTTTAACTCCTTATTTTTACCTCCATGGATATAAAATTACTGTAATTATTGATATTTTCAATTTAAGTGATTCGTTCTACTTTAGCAATTATTTTGCGATTCATAAATTTTCTAATTCGGTGGACCGATTATTGCAGCAGGGTAAAAATGGTACTGGTATATATTGCTACCATTTTAGCATTTTAAATATGGCGTGTTCTGACCAAATTTCATATTTGTGGAAATTGGTTTACAATTAGGACCAGGACGTTTCACTCAGATCTGCCTTCTCAGATAATTTTGTTTAGCGGAAACATAGATAATTATACTTTTCTTATTTTCATAGAGCAAATAAATGAAATATTTTAATGGAACTGTGATATACATGATGTACAGATCTTCTGGTTTTAATAGGTGCTATGGTAACAAGATAAATAAATGTCAAATTAAGCTCTGAACCATGAAAGGCTAGTTTCGTCGAATAATTGTTGGCACCCGACTAGCATTATAGGCCATGTATTTTGACCAGGCAATAAAAAAGAGTACAGAAATTTATGAATTTACAGATGCTACCACACACGAAAAGTCACGTGATGTGTTGGACCAGACGCCGTGAAATTAGACGGCCAATGACTAGACCGCGGGTGATAGGTAGTTTGTTCAATGACCAGGCCATAACCAAGCCTCTTACATAAGCTTGCTAGCCAATGGGCAGCCAAGGCGGAGTTTTGCAAAAACAGTGCAGCGAAAGTTCAAATGCAAAAACTGCAGACAGAGTTTAGCAGTTGAAGAATTAAGATGAGATGTAAAGTAGATAATATTCGAAAAGTGAACTAAGGAGTCCAAAAAGGACATAAGTGCCAATGAATCCAAGTGACGACCTAGGCGGTCCAGGTGGTCCAATGCCTGCAGACTAGTGCAACAAAGGATCAAGTCAACCATTTTATTCATAAATGAGAATCGTAATAAGCTGACGCTAATATGAAGTCACATTGCAGACTACAATATCACACTCTAGACGATAGTTCAAAAACTTTGTTTGACAACATAAGAATTGATGAAGACTAAAAATGTAAAATGTTAATGAAAATTTAAATAATAAGAATATCAATAATACATAATGTCTGATAATTACAATAAAATTCTAAACTGAAAAAGAAAATGTCTCATCATTTCAGAACAATGAATTTTAATTTATGTATAATAATTATTTTAGTTACAGATTGAACTTTTATTCACAGCAGTATGAATGCGTTCAAGAGATAATCACACGTGCAATCGTTTTGAAACACCCTGTGGATCTGAGTAGAATATCTGATTTTCTAATAAGATTTATATTGTAGAACATTTTTTCTTCAAGAATAAAACTAAATTAGTAGCTTCAACTGTACCGAAGTTCCTTTTGAGCGTAAAATATTATAATACATTTCTGAGTATTCCCAAACTTCCAATATTCGTTGCAAGGGGTTTGGCTTCCAAAATTCAGGGAATGTAATTTATCGGTCGTAATTAAGTTCATTTGCTAATCTCGAAACGTGATTAAAAGGGGCCAAACCCACGAACTGTAGGCGCCTCGTTACGAATTCTGCAAATGCACCGGCCCGCCTCGCCTACTAGAATATTCCATTGATTTGAGAAGGGAGTTATTCTGAAATTTTGACTAATTGGAAGCTTAACAATTGTGCAAAGTGTCAGAAAATGTGCTTAATAGTGACAAATGTTGTCGCTAAATGTATTTTGATTTAGAGCGTTCAAAAGTTTTACTCTGGTTCAAAATACTGAATATGGTTTGACAGAATGCTAGCAAAGAACTTGCACAATACTGCATATAGAAAGTGAGTCTATTTGATGATACTACTCTTTTTATTTTATATAATTTTTTGGTTAAATTTATTGGGAAAAAACATGCAATATCTCGAGAATGGTTCATGCCGGTGTTCTAAAATTTGTGTCATATGTTTTTCAATGAAAAATTGCATATACGATGATTCATTTTTCAACAGTATTGAAGGTCCTGATTTTTGAAAATATCATTTGAAAACTGGGGAGAAGTATGTGTGTGTGTGTGTGTGGGGGGGGGGTCTTTTGAACATTCGATTGCGTTTAAAATCAATAGAGTTCCAGCATTTACCGATTGTGAAAATTCTACCAAATTATTTATGAAATGTTTCATTCGTTCGGGAGTTATCGTGTTCACAGATTTGCGGATACACACACTAAAGCCCTCGTGCACTAACAAATTCATACATACACACTAACACACGCACATCACTTCAAAAACGTTCTATTTAAGTTCCACACGTACTCACTAACACACATACAAACTAACACACACACGTTAACACACACATATCACCTCAAAAACGTTCCACACGTACACACTAACACACATACACATTAACACACCAGACGCTAATACACACACATCACCTCAAAAACGTTCTATTCGAGTTCCATACGTACACACTAACACACATACACGTTAACACACCAGACGCTAATACACACACATCACCTCAAAAACGTTCTATTCGAGTTCGCCACTTAGGCACTAACACACAGAAACGCTAACACACTAAAGCTACCTTCCCACTCACCGCACCGCAAAGCAGTTGAAGGTTGAGTTCACGCATGCGCTGTACGATGAAAAAGTGGTGGAAAGTCCTCCTCAGCGGTGATCGCAACGCAAATTTCGAAATGGAACCGAAAGGAACGCGTACCGCACGGTTGACGGCATTGCGATAGCCAATAGAAAGCAAGATAACGTCATAAATTGTTGTCCGTATTTCATAGCTTGCTTCTGAATCTGACTTCTCTTTTTACACCTGCTGAATTAGTATTTCGTATAGTAGCTTTTTTATTTAAATTTTTACTGTCGATTAGTTCAGGTATCAGGAGCTACACAGATGAATGAATGCTCAAAAATATTTTGATCTCTCACACATCCGTATAAAAAATCAAATGAATATTTGTTGAAAAATATTTACTCTATTTTAAAATACAAAATTAGTTTTAAAAAAATGATACTGCCGATGTTGACTGTAATGAAACAAAATAAAACGTAATAAAAGTATTTAAATTCAGGAATGTTGCTATTAAAATATTATATCTTAAACAAATTTGAGTTCATTAACATTTTATACTTGATTTTAGAGATTTTCAAATACCTACATTAAATATTCGTATATGTTATTTGCTATTCTAATTTGTAATTTTTAAAACGTTTATCATTAAAGTAAACATTTAAATTTAAAAATTATTTTATTTGCATTTAGATTTATTAAGTTATTATGTTTTAAAGTACATTTATATTTACATGTAAACTTTTTTTTTATTCAAAATAAATTATTTTTAAGTGTATTGTAAATTTCTAATACATTCATGTACATTTAAAATAATAAAAATTATTCAAATGTTAGCGCCAAATTATTAAAATGTAACTTCTTTAAAATGCAAAGTAGTTTGACTTTTCTTTCTGTTCTAATCTTAAATGTTCAAAATTACATGTTTAAAGATAACTACTATAAGAATGTTCGATGATTTCTGTCCAATTTTGCATGCATATTTTATATTTATTATTTCTACAAGCACTTATTTCAATTAGAAAGAAGAATAGCCTAAAATGTATATTTCATCTATACCTGGTATAAATTACACTTCAAAAATTCTTTCAAAGTAACTTCGAAATAAATGTTTATAAACATTCAAACTTAAAAATAATTTATTGAAATGAGATTGTTGCGAATACTGTTGCGATGCAAGCAACAAGGCGCAAACACACATATATCACCTCAAACACTTTCTACTCAAGTTCACGGATGTTTAAAACGTGCTTTTCAGTCAAACTCTCGAATTCAAATTTTCGGCTCCGTCACAATATTTTCCCTATAAATTATACTGTGTACGTAGGAAAACTAATATGGTGAAATATTTCAAATTTTCCTAAGATATAGTTTTTGATTGTAAATTGGACACTACATGAATACAATTTTTCATTTACGTAACAAGCACATCATTAAAGAGCTTATTAAAATAGCCTTCCCTTTAAGAAAACTAATTACTGGAGGAAGAAAAGATGGAGTAAAAAGAAATTACGGACGAGATAAGAAAATTCTAATCATTTTTGTGACGTAAATAGTTTTTAATTGTCGAGCTACACCAACGTGGAAAAGCAGAAACTCCTATTATGTTACACGTCTGACCATAATATGCATTGTAAGAGACAACAGACAGACGCCTCATTATTAGCTTAATAACATTCGATTGTTAATAGAATGTTATTTGAATATAATTACTTTGATTAAATATTATTTGAATTTTGTGGATTAATTAGTTAATACAGCTTTCTA
Organism: Amaurobius ferox; assembly: GCA_951213105.1. Taxonomy (NCBI): domain Eukaryota; kingdom Metazoa; phylum Arthropoda; class Arachnida; order Araneae; family Amaurobiidae; genus Amaurobius; species Amaurobius ferox. Next base: position 41,803,904 of record OX578151.1, on the reverse strand, counting down.
AAACCTCTTGTTATCCTAATATTCTGTCTATTTTCTTAATTTTAGTTCTTTAACTCCGGCATTTTCATTGCAATTTGAACAAATGTTTTTTGATGAAGTTAGTCCTGAACATTTGTTTCTCACGGATACGTAGTGTTTTGCTAAACACATATTTGCCACTCACGGAACACCCAATTGTTTGTCTTAAAACATATATTTGCTCCTCACACAACATCACTGTTTCAAGAAACACCCACACAACACCACCGTTTCAAGAAACACCCATTTGCTTCTCCCACAATACCACTATTTCAAAAAACATCCACACAACACCACTGCTTCAAGAAACACCCACACAACAGCACTGTATCAAGAAACGCATATTTGCTTCTCACACAACACCACTGTTTTAAGTAAAGCCTATTTGCTTCTCAAACACCATTATTTCGAGGACCACTTATTCGATTTTTACGGAACAGAATAATTGTTTCGAGAAACACTTATATGCTTCTCATGGAACACCATTATTTCGAGGACCACCTATTTGATTATTACGGAACAGCATAATTGTTTCGATAAATACCTATGTGCTTCTCACGGAACACTATTATTTCGAGGACCACCTATTTGATTCTTACGGAACAGCATACTTCTTTCGAGAAACATCTATATGCTTTTCACGGAACACATATTTTTCAAGAAACACCTATTTGCTTCTCAAAGAACACAAATTTGTTTTTCACGGTATATCATTAATACGAAGAACACTTATTTACTTCTCACGGGAACACCGTTATTTGAAGAAATACCTATTTTCTACTCACGGAACATCATTATTTCGAGGAACATCTATTTGCTTGGCATGGAGCGGACTAGTGTTGAAAGGAATGCCTACTTGTACTTACAGTACAATGTTTTAAAGAACATACCTATTTGTTTCATAGTTTTACAAAACCAGTATTTTACAAATATACACCAGTATTTTACAAAACACTTATTTGCTTCTCACCTGACCACAGTTAGGTAAAAGCTACTTTAAAGGATAACACGAAAGCTATCACTGTAGTAGGGATAAATCCACAAAATTTGAATACACGTGGCAAGTGCTACACGTCCGCTTCATCTTATCAAACAAGAGTCCTCGCAAATTCATTTTCCACTCTGGACGGAGTAAGGGTTGAATGTTGGGAACAATAAATAAAATGTATAACACAACTCGAGATTAGTCTTTATTTCAACGAAAATCGTTTATTTTTAAGAATTGGAATGGAGAAAGTAGAATGCTCAAGCAAAACTGTGCTGGAATTAGCACTAAGGAGTTGCAAAGATCTAAAACAGGAAAGCTATGGTTAGGTATTTTTGTATGAATTGCCAATTTTTACTTTCTCATACTGTAAAAAACAGTATCTTTTCCTCTAATAGTTTTTGAATTCGAGATTTTGACGGATACACACGAAGAGTTTCTGAACTTATTTAGAACACTTCTAGAAAAATGTCCAGCTGTGTGTGTGAATGTGTGTGTGCGAGTGCGTGTTCATATGTGCGTATGTACGTGTGTATATATAACATATATATATAAATATGTATGTTTCAGTGGCATAACTATAATTTTTGGGCTCACAAGTAAAATAATTTTGAGCCCCCCCCCCTTTTTTTCTAGCTATTTTTTTAATGGAGTCTGGAATAATTTATAACTGATGAATTTATATATTATATGGAAGAAATAATATACAATTATATCACATAAATATGTTAATAAAACATTAACAGAAATAAACAAATACCTAAGGTTTTCAGCTTTTTCTGCAGCAAATTTAGTTTTAAGTTTTCAAGTAAAATAAATTATCGTAGTTCTGTGATAATTAAAAAAAATGTTACCCCTGAATTTATCAGATTTTGCATTTCAGTTGGAAAGTGTTCATAATCAATGCTTTATGCCTGATTGATCTTTCTTGTTTAAAAACTTGATATCCCGATTTTTTAAAAGTTTTAATTATTAAATTCCCTTTTCACAAAGGCTACGGTTGAGAGATAGAATGAAAAACGGCCAAAATACAGAATACATATCTGAAAAACCGCTTTTAATCTATTTGTATTTCTTAATTAACATCTATGCGAAATTTTTTGTCATCTGCGGTTTTAGATCATTTTTCATCAATGTTTTAGTGTATTCAAATTGAATGGGAAATTGTGTGGAAATAAAAGAAGATCGAAATATTTTTAAAAAGAATTTTGCATTTTTGCAATAAATCCAAATCTGATGATTTCAAATTGTCTCTTGGCGATTGGCGAATATATATGTCTGACATTCTGCCTGAGGTTTCTTCCAGTCCTAGGGCCCCTAAAGGTTGCTTGCTTTTTCTAGCCGATTGTTTAAGCCCTTGGTATGTGTGTATATGCGTGTGAATGTTTATGTATACTATATATGTGTGTCTCTTTGTGTGTGTGTGTGTGAAGCGGACGCGATAACTCAAGGACGAATACTCATGTAGTTATCAAATTTTATAAGTGCACTATGGAAAGAACACTAGAACTGGATAAAATTTTCAATAATTTTTATAATTTGAACTCGAATTTTTAGAATTTCAATATTATCATAGCATCATTTTCTATACAAAACAAAGATAATTCTCGGGACAAACATCCTTGTATAGGGTCGAGGGAAATTTATAATATTGCACCGATTATAAGTAATGCAGTGTTGCCATCGGTTAGCTGTTAAATACTATTAATCTAACTGCAAGCGTCTTTCACGATTATGATATTATGATAAACCTAATTTATTTCATCTTCAGTATTACTTAACGTGGTATCGAACGAACAGTTCGTTTCAAAAGCAGCCACGGCAGAAACTAATCGAGTAGATTTGAATACATTTCATTCCCTGCATCTGACTAAACAAGCGCTCATTCTCTTCTGGGGGGCGTGTGGGAAGAATGGTTCTTGAATGCCATTACTAGAAGAAAAATAAATAAATAATATGTTCGATATATTCGGAATTAAGATGTTCTTTTCATCGAAATATTCTTAGAAATATTCGGATGGTGAACGTGGAGAAATTTGTTTGCCAGAATGTGAATTGGTAAATAGAATCCAAGAACATTTCGAGAAAATATTTGATGCGGGCAGCACATGATTTTCCCTACATATTGCAATGACTTTACTTAAATGACTTTACTTAAATGACTTTAGTTATAGTGTGCAAGATTCACAGAACAATGTTTTTAACACTTTACAACAAAGTTGAAAAGTGTTTATGTTTTTGTTCATTCTGTCTGTCTGTCCGTACGTCCGTCAGCACGATAACTGCCGTAAAAATGACTTTATCAAAATGAAATTATAGTATGTTGTTCAGACGGTCTGTGGGACCCATGGGAATATAAATGAATAATGTCACTCAATTATTTTTGGGTTGAACCCGGGTTGAAAAATTGAAATACAATGAACCCTATGGGACCTAATTTTTCATAGATTTTTTAAGCGAATTTTAAATTCACAAATTGCTTCAAAAGTTTTAGGAAATATTCGAATTATCCCATAAAATATATAAAAAGAATTTCAGCAAAATATATTCAGTAATTTTTTAAATAAAAATTAAAATAATAATTACACCTTTTATATGAAGCGATCACGTGACCATTGTATGAAGAGATCACGTGACCCACTTCAAATTAAAATATGGCATCCATCTTGTGTCAAAATCGTGATTTTTAAAGTTCTTTTTAATTCATATTGAGTGTTGTGTCCGTCCTAAAACCGCTTTCTTTTTGCCTAAATTCTGTGCATCTACATACTGAAACAACGCAATTACAATATATTTGAGTTTAAATGATCATCCAAATTTGATTATTTCTACAACGAAGCCTATTTTTCACTTATGGAAAATGTAAACAGCAAAATATGTAGAATGAGTTGTATAAGGATTGCTACATTTCTTTAACGCAAAATTATTTAGCTCATGGAGTCTGCAATATAGCTGATATGAATGAAATATTCATTGACTTTACAGAGAGAAGGACGATTTTTTCGATGACGTTTTAAGTATAGAGTTAAATTACTTGCACCCCCATGGTTTTAAGTTTTTAAATAAAATAAATTATTATAGTATTGTGATGAATGAAATGAATGGAAAAATGTTTATAAATGAAATGCTGCTTTTATAGAGAGAGCCAGGCGTGTTATATTTCGATGACGTCATTTGAATAAATTTCATTTGTTTTCGATGAAGTTTTCAAATATAATAAATTACTGTATTATTATGATAGTTTTAAAAATATTACCGAGGAATGTATCGCATTTTAGAGATGTTTAAACCAGGCAATTTATATTTCAATGCCGTCATTTGAATGAAGTTCATTTTTATCGATGAAGCTTTAAGTTTTCAAATATAATAAATTATTGTAGTTTTGTGATAATTTTTTAAATATTACAGAGGAATGTATCGCATTTTAGAGATGTTTAAATACAATTGCATTGAAGTTGAAAAGTGTTTCATAATCAATGCTTTATGCATGATTGATCTTTTTTGTTAGATTTGATTTAACACCACTAAAATTTAAAACTAGGCGTTTTGGCAGCTTGTTAGTACAAACAAAATGACGTATTCATACTCACAGGAAAAATCATCAAAATGCAATTGACATTTCATTAATATCCCGCGAAATAAATGACTATTGACGCATTCTTCGTCAAAATACTAAACTACTATAAAATATAACTTCTGTCGTGAATGGAACGAACTAGATCCAAGAAAATTATGTTAACAGAATTTTTGCATAATACTGCATGTGGAATGTAAAACTGTTGAATAATACTTACTGCTTTTTAAGTTTTATGTAATGTTTTTGATATTTTTTTCTAAATGTGAAATATCTCGAGAACGTTCTATGATAGCTTTCTAAAGTTTGTCAGTTTACAAACGGAAAACTATGTATGAAATGATTATTTATTTAACAGTATTGAAGGTTCTGATTGTTAAAACATTAATTTTAAAATCGTGCAAAACCTAGAGAATGGTCTATGCTAGTTTGTTATTAGTTGTCTAATGAAAAATTACTTACGAAATAACTATTTATTTAGAATAATTATTTATATAGAATAATTATTTATCTAGAATATTTATTTGTTTAAATCTAGAAACGAATTTATCCTTGTAAATAAATCAATTTATTCACAAAGAGCTGTAGATAAATTATCTTACTACCCCGATAGCTCAATTAGTAAAAAGCCCTTTATAGTTGAACCATCTGATCGGTAATGAAACACAAAGCATTCAGTCTGCATCATCACACGTTGACCAAGAACCAATCAGAAAGCAAAATACTTAACATAAACGTTACTTTTGTTAAAAAAATTACTCTTAAAACAAACATTAACATGCTTGAGCATATTTATTACATTTTTTCCGATTGTACAAGCCATTTAAAAAAATTCTACTTCTGTATTTGCACCATAATCTAATCGGTAGCAGTTTCACCAATACAGCAGCAATTTGCTTAATGTGGAAAAAATCCACCTAAACATTTTAAAATAAATTGTTTAAGAAAAGAAAATGAAGAATCGGACTTTAGAGTAACCAAAATATATAAATCTATAAAATACTTCTAATTCGAATTTTCTGAAGCTGTGTTATTTTCCCTAATAGTACATATAACGCTGTAAAATGTAGATGTATTGTACATATTTACGCCGTTCGCAGATACTTTCTAAAATTTTAGTCAATTTTACAGATACTTTCCGAATTTTAGTTAATTTTGCATATCCTATTAAAAAAAAAAATCTGATGTGGGCAACACATGACTTTCCTTATGTAATGCAATGAATTTACTACTTTTACAGTTAAAAAAAATGTTATTTTTATAGTAGATACTTATATTTTTTCCAAGATATTGAATTTTCTTCAATTAGTCTTCATTTTCATTGATTTAGCGTCATTTTTATCAATTTGGCGAGATTTTTATTAATTTGGCAACAATTAAAAATGTCGCCGCCAAGTTGGCAACATTTCGCCAAATTCGTCGCCAAAATCTCGCCAAGCGTTATGGACGGAGAAATAAGTTATTCTTACAGCAGATAAATGACTATTGGCGTTCAAATACAAAAGTATTACTCAAAGTATCTTTTTTCATGTATGGAACGAGCTAGATCCAAGAGAATGATGTCATCCAATTTATCGCATGGTATTACATATGAAAAGTGAACATGTTTCTCAATAGGAAATATATTTTTTTTTATTTTATATAACTTTTTGATAATTTTTTTGAAAAATGTGCAATATCTCGAGAACGGTTCATGTTAGCGTTCTAAAATTTATTTCAATCGTTTTCTGATGAAAAATTACATAAGAAATGTCTATTCGCGTAACTTTATTAGCGGTTTTGATTTTTTGACGCTTTTTTCAAAATTTTATTCGAAAATTTAGGGGGTTCTGAACATTCGATTACGTATAAAAACAATAGGCTTCCAGTGTTTATGGATTGTGATTTTTGTACCAAATTTGGTTCGAATCGGTCCATTCGTTCGTCAGTTATCGTCTCCACACACTCACTGACACACACACACACACACACACACACACACACACACACACACACACACACAGATACTTTCACACACAGACATCACTTCAAAAATGTTCGATTCGTGATCAGGGATGCTTGAAACGTGCTCTCCCGTCGAAAACTCGAATTCGAATTTCCGACCCCGTCACAATACTTTCCTTATACATTATGTATATAAGGAAAGTAAAAATGCTTGCATACAGCCCTCTTATAGCTGCATATATAATTACCATGCCAATTGTATCACATTTAACCTTATAATGCTCAGATTACAATTTTCACGTTTACTGTTTATGTACGCTACAAAAATGTGCAGTGCTTACAAAAGTTTGCATTTTGTTTTAACATCTATGCATGTCCCGTTACTTTCCATTTTTCTTTCCCTACAATACATGGTGATTGCATAGGGAAACAAAGCATTGCAATCTTGGCCGAAAATCGGAACTAAAGTTTTCAAAAGATTTACACGTTTCAGTCACTCTAGAATACTGAAAACCTATTTTGAGAGAGAGAGAGAGAGTGAGTGACAGAGAGAGAGAGTGAGTGAGAGAGAGAGTGAGAGAGCGAGAGAGAGAGTGAGAGTGTGTGTGTGTGTGTGTGTGTGTGTGTGTGTGTGTGTGCGTGCGAGCGCAATGTATGCATACATTCTAGCTCAAAAATTATTAGATGAAATTTTACAAAATTTGCTAGATAAGTCGCTTGTAGTTTACCCTGGTGTTAACTAGATTTGGTACCATTCGAACAAACAGAACCAATTTGTTCTTTGAGAAAATCGTCAAAATCTGAAACAATTAACTGAATGTGCTGAAATGTATAAATAAATGTTTGTTTTGCACGTAATTTTTGACCACAAAAAAAATAAGAACAGTCCTATCACAGTAGAATTAATTGTTCTCGAAACATTTAAGTTTTTTGCCATTTTTAAAATGTACTTTGAAAATACGTCCAATCGCTCAAGAAGGACAAGAATTTAATTAAAGATGCAAATTCGGTGTCATTTAAAATAAATATTCGTGTTATTTTGTGCTATCAAATTCAATTTTATACAATTTAAATTATAAAAAAATCTGATGTGGGCAGCACATGACTTTCCTTATATAATTCAATGAATTTACTACTTTTGCAGTAAAAAAAATAGATTATTTTTATAGTAGATATTTATATTCTTTCCAAGATTTTGAATTTTCGTCAATGACTCGTCATTTTCGTTGATTTAGCAACATTTAAAAAAGTCGCCAAGTTGGCGACATTCCACCAAATTCGTCGCCAAATTCTCGCCAAGCGTTATGGACGAAGAAATAAATTATTCTTACAGCAGATAAATGACTATTGGCGTTCAAATACAAAAGTATTACTCAAAGTATCTTTTTTCATGAATGAAACCAGCTAGATCCACGAGAATGACGTCACCAAATTTATTGCATGATATTACATATGAAAAGTGAATATGTTTCTCAATAGGAAATATTTTTTTTTATTTTATATGAGTTTTTGATATATTTTTTTTAAAATGTGCAATATCTCGGGAACGGTACATGTTAGCGTTCTCAAATTTATGTCAATCGTTTTCTAATGAAAAATTGCATAAGAAATATCTATTTCCGTAACTTTATTAGAGGTTTAGATTCTTTGACGATTTTTTCAAAATTTCACTCGAAAATTTAGGGGGGTTCCGAACATTCGATTGCGTATAAAAACACAATTGGTTTCCAGTGTTTACGGATTGTTGTTGTTGAAACCCAGACCGTCCGACCTACCAGAAAGGTGTAAAGTAACTGTTTAGACGGTCGGGAAGTGCCACCCAATTTAGACCGGAACCCAGTGGGGGAGGCATCCACAGGGACCGTACCCTCCTTCCCCTACCACCAACCTCTCGGAAGGACTTTCGGACCCACATGTTTAACGTGATCGTACTCCGCATGAACACGACGGCAGTTTTTGGCAGTGGCTGGAATCGAACCCGGGCCTACCGAGTGCAACTCCAGCGCGCTAACCAATGGGCTACCGCGCCCTCAGTGTTTACGGATTGTAATTTTTGTACCAAATTTTGTCTGAATTGGTCCATTCTTTCGTCAGTTATCGTTTCCACAGATTCACTGACACACACACAGACACACCCACACCCACACACACACACACACACACACACACACACACACATCACTTCAAAAATGTTCGATTCGTGATCTGGGAAACCTGAAACGTGCTCTCCCGTCGAAAACTCGAATTCGAATTTTCGACCCCGTCACAATACTTTCCTTATACATTATGTATATAAGGAAAGTAAAAAAGGAAAAATATATTTGAGTATGTAGGAAAAATCATGCGCTGGCCACACCAGTTTTTTCCCCCCTCTGTATATGGCCTTCTACTTTGACGATTTGTATGACGATTTACTTTTCAGACTATTTCTTTCTAAAGATTTTAATTTCCTCTAATATTACATGCTTTAGTTATCGCATCTTTGCAAAATTTTTATGGATATGCTTTATATTCTCATTAAATTCTTTACTGAAAGACAATGAAATATACAAGTCGCATAAAAATATATGCAACAAGTTCCTAGTTAATCAAATAGGACGAGCATATTGCAACACGTTATGTCTAATATGCATCTAATTAACTGTATTCCAGCTTCGGATGCTTTAATGAAACGGCGAGACATCTGAAAATATTTCATTTTATGTTCCGGATTTATCAATAGTCTGTTTATTTCAGATGCTTTTATTAGGAGATGAATTTTAATAACGTATTCATAGATACGCAAAAGATGTGTTAAAACTTATCAATAGTACGGATATAGAAAAACTCTGCAAACAGTGGTTTAAATATATTAGTGTAACTGGCAAATTCTGATAAACAGGCTATCTAATGAAAATAAAAATCTGATGTGGGCAGCACATGACTTTCTCTGCAGACTTATATACACATTTTCTTTATTTTAATGAAATTTAATTCACTATTAATTCAATTTTCGTTCTCATTTGGTAACTGGACTCATTTTCAAAGGTGCCGTAGAGAAAAAGCGAAAAAACCAAAATATCTCGAGAACGACACGTCCTAGTGTAATGGGGTTGGTCTTATTCTTTTCTTCGTTAAAAATTACATATAAAACAAGCATTTAATGGATATATTTTAGCATACGTAGTTTTTTTCATTTTAGATTTTGTCGATTTTTGAGGGCCATTTTGCAAAAAAAGCAGGTTATTTTTTTCCGAATCATACCAAAATCTAATCAGCACCAGGGTGACCCACAAGCGACTTATCTACCGAATTTTGTGAAATTCGGTCAATTAGATTTTCAGCTAGAGTGGATACAAGCTTTTGCGGGCCATTTCGCAAAAAAAGGCTGGTTTTTTTATTCCGAATCGTACCCAAAACTAATCAGCACCAGATTCGCCTACACGTGACTTACCAACCAAATTTTATAAAATTTGGTCCATTAGTTTTTTAGTTAGAGTGGATACAAAATCTGCACAGACAGACACACACACAGACGCCACGCTAAAAATAGTTTTTTCGTATTCTAGAGGTCTCGAAACGTGTAGATCCGTCGAAAACTCGAGTTGCGATTTTCGGCACGATTCCAATACTTTTCTTATACATTACAATGTATTGCAGGGAAAGTAAAAATCAAACTTTCAAATGAAGTGGAGTTGCTTTTTACCTATATCTCTAGAATTTCGTAAGACTTTTAACAGACAATGGAACTTTTAACAAAAGTATTTGCAGATTTTCTGCAGTATTTTGCAACCACTAGTACTTTTCAAATAATATTACAGAGTTTCTGCAGCATTTTGCAATCACTAGTACTTTTCAAATAATCTTACAGAGTTTCTGCAGCATTTTGCAATCACTAGTACTTTTCAAATAATCTTATCGTTTCTGAAATACTTTATAAACAATGTTACAGATTTTCGGAGAAATTTTTGCTGTAATTTAAAAAATGAGCTGATGTGGGCAGCACATGACTTTCTCTACAGAATACAAGTACTTTACATCTTTCAATGCGAAATAATGATGGGCAAGCCCCCACGGCACAATGCTTTTAAAGTTGAAAATTTCCCTGACATTGGGCATATATCTGGATGATAACATGTAAAATTATTTTGAAGTACCCAGTTAACTTATAATTCGCGCAATACTTTGGCACTACAATAAAAAGTTGCCAAGTTGGCGAAACATCGCCAAATTTCTCAAAAAGTGTTACATATTTGATGATACTTACTGCTATTCGTTTTATGTAATGTTTTAGATACATTTATTTAAAAAACGTGCAATTGCAATATCTCCAGAAAGGTTCAAGCTAGCATTCAAAAGTTTACATGGCCCACTCAATGAGTCTCCGGTTTAACTAAAAAAAAAAAAAATTTTTTTTAGAAATTCGGCTTTATTCATCAACATACGCTCCTTCAAGAGTGATACATTCATTCTAACCCTCCTCTAACTTTTCGATGCCTTTTTTGTAGAACGATTTGTCTTTGCTCTCAAAATAGGCCTCAGTTTCGGCAATCATTCATTTCAGCCAAATATCTTTCCTTGGAGCATCTTTTTGATGTCTGCAAAAAGCCAGTAGTCGTTGAGGGTCAGATCTGGAGAGTATGGTGGGTGAGGAAGCAATTCGAAGCGTAATTTATATAATTTAACCATCGTTTTCATCGACTTGTGACACGGGGCATTGTCTTGGTGGAACAGCACTTTTTTATTTTGCATATGAGGCCGTTTTTTCTTGATTTCTACACTCAATCGATCCAATAATGCCATGTAATATTCGCTATTGATAGTTTTACCTTTCTCAAGGTAGTCGATGAACGAAATACCATGCGCGTCCCAAAATACGGATGCCATAACCTTGCCAGCTGACTTTTGGGTCGCTTTGGACGACTTTCACCGGCTGCTGTCCACTCAGCTGACGATCTTTTTGATTCAGGTGTGTAGTAATAGATCCATGTTTCATCCATTGTCACATACCGACGCAAGAAATCCTTCTTATCTCGCTTGAACAGCTCCAAAAAGTCAATACCAGTCAATACCAGTCTAAATCGTCGACGCGTTGTTGCTTTTGGTTCAGTGTGAGCAAACGCGGCACCCACTTCGAAAGCAATTTACGCATGCTCAAATTTTCGTGTAAAATTGTAAACACACTACCTTCTGATATCTTTAAGGTGTCAGCTAGCTCACGCAACTTCACTTTACGGTCTTTCAAAACTATTTTGTGAACTTTTTTTATGTTTTCCGGAACAACTGCCGATTTGGGGCGACCAGAGCGTTCAGCATCATCGGTGTTTGTACGACCGCGTTTAAATTCAGCTTACCAGTCAATAATAGTTGATTTCCCTGGTGCAGAGTCTCTATAACGCTTATCAAGCCACTGTTTGGCTTCAACAGTATATTTCTCCATCAAAAAACAATGTCTATTCAACACACGAAATTCCTTTTTATCCATTGTTTTGAAAATTACAAAACTGGGATCACTAAAACCACTGTAACCTATAAACTAATTGTCAGAATGTCATGAAAGCTTGACACGTGTCGTTTGAAGGTTAGTACTATCCAGAAATCATATGGGTCTGTCAACAGTGTTGCCATATATGTATCAGACCGGAGACATATTGAGTGAAGTGTTATGTTATTTGTGTCAGAATTAGAAATTGCATATAAAATGATTATTTATTTAAGATGATTAATGTCCTGGTTTTTAAATGATTTGTTTTAAATTCATTCGAAAATTTGGGAATCATCCGATCGTTCGATAGCGCTTGAAATCAAAGGGTCCCCAGTATTGATGAATTGCGTTAATCACACCAAATTATGTTCGAAACACTCCATTCGTTGGTGAAATATCGCATACACATCCTGACGGGCACTCACACTAACAAACACATACACACCACCTCAGAAACGTTGGATTTGAGTTCAGGGATTCTTAAAATGTACAATATTCTTAAATGTACAACATCTAAATAAATCTCTATCCATTTTATAAAACACCTTTTCTTATATCTTTTACTCTTCGCCAGAAGTTTAAAGGGAGAATCATATATATTTTCTCCTATTCACTTCTCTAATCCCGTCCTTGAGATCAATCCTATGGTTTTTTCATAGTGTGTTTGTTCTGCGGAACCTTTGGGGTTCTGCGTTAGTATTCTAGGGGTTCCGCGACAATATTCCAAGGGTTCCTCAACTTGATATTTTTGTGTTGTTGTTGTTGTTGCTGTTGAGACCCAGACCGTCCGACCTACCAGAAAGGTGTAAAGTAATCGTTTGGACGTCCGGGAACTGCCACCCAATTTAGACCGGAACCCAGTGGGGGAGGCATCCACAGGGACCGTACCCTCCTTCCCCTACCACCAACTTCTCGGAAGGACTTACGGATCAACATGTTTAACGTGATCGTACTCCGCATGAACACGGCGGCAGTTGTGGCAGCGTGTAAATCCAGCGCGCAAACCACCGGGCTACCGCGCCCGAAATGTGCCAACAGCACGCGGTGTACCAGGTGGTCACCCATCCAAGTACTAACCGCGCCTGATGCTGCTTGACTTCGGTGATCTAACGAGAACCGGTGTTTTCAGCACGGTAGGGCCGTTGGCTGATAGTTTCGTGCGAATTTTCTTAGAAATTAAAATGTTTGGATGCATAATTTGGACCGCGTTGAACTTTTTCTCATTTTGGGGTGCCGCTATTAAAATGAATTTCAAAAGGGGGTTCCGGGACCAAAACAGTCTGAAAAGCACTGCCCTGTAGGGGTTTGCTTTTGTTCCACAATATACTATGCATATAAGCGAGATATACGATTATCCATTACTTTATTAAGTGGGGCCGACTGTATATCTATACATATCTATACATATGGTTGGTGATGCATTAAACTCGTAGACTTAGACTATTTATACATTTTTGGAATGCTTTATATTAATTACTTCCTCATGTATAATATCGGAATGATCAATCTACAATCAAATCTTCCATATAAACTTAATTAATCAGATAAGACATGCATATTGCAATTATTGCAGCTAACAACATTTCAGCAACGCCGCCAGGAAAAAAGATATCTTATTTCCCATTTCTCCAATTATCACTTCTACGAACTTCAGTGGATTCTGAAGGGTCCCTGGAAGTTAGGACCCCACCCCCACCCCAAATCTCACTTGGAATTACATTTATTCAGCTTCGGGGCTATCATAGAATGTCGAGAAGCCATAAATAGTTCTGCATACGTAAGGATTTATCAGACAATTCCCGAATACTTCCATTATGAATTTTAATTATGTATTCAGAATCCAACAAAAGATGCGTTAAAAATCACTGAAGGGTCTAAATTCAACTCGTATGGAGAATATAGTTGAGAATATATAATATACGGAGCTGCAAGCAAGTAACTTGCAATTAATATAAGATTGAATGAAAAATCAGACAAAGATATTTCGCTTTGCAAAACTTTCGGTTTAAGATTTTAAAAGTGGAATTAATTAACGTGTTGATCAATTATTTCATTGATAAATGGCGGTTAGATTACATTTTAAAATATTTGGATTGGTATGTGCCCGTGTGTGTGTTTGCCCGTCTGTCTGTGCTATGTATATATTACGGTTAAAGTAAAAAATCCGGTTAGTTTAATGATAACCGGTTATTATTAATAATAACCACGTCTTTTGGTAAATGTAATAAATATTGTATAATCACATTTACCGGTAAATATTAATAATTATTAATGAAATTTGGTCATTCTGATTAATTAAGCATAATTTATTGAAACCTCAACTCTAACGTTATTTTTATGTCATGCGCGATAGGAAGTGTATGATGTTACATACATGAACAATTTGGTCAGTGTAAAAAATGTTTCATAAAAATGATTACTGTTATAAAATACATTCATTGTTTATTACAACAAAAAAATTACATTACACACAAACACCTTAAGGCGACAGAAAATTACAAAAAAATTACATTACCAATACAAAAAATGAAAATCTCAAGCTAAACGCGTTGAAAATTATTACATTGACTAAACTTCATTGGTAATTTTTAATAACAACCGGTTTATGTGATAATTCTTATAAATTATTCACTTTAACCGATTTATTTGGTTAGTATTAATAATAATCCGTTATTATTAATAATAACCGATTAATCGAATTGAACGTAACATATATATTGTTACTACATATCCTTTGGAACCGTAAGTGTGCTTTCAGGTATCGTAGGACAGAGTTGAAATTTCCTGTCGAAACTTCACTCTTAAGGAATATCCCCCCCCCCCTCTAGAAACATTTTGAGCATTCCAAAGCACTGATTTCGAACGGACCAGCTGCAGACCGTGAGAACTTGCAAAGGACGCAGTGGTTTTTTTTAATAAAAATGGACGAAAAAAAATAATAAAAATGACGAAAATGAATTTTAATAAAAATGATGAAAATGAATTTTAATAAAAATGACGAAAATGAATTTTAATAAAAATGACGAAAATGAATTTTAATAAAAATGACGAAAAGTAGAGTAAAATATTACAACTGACTTTAAGAAATACCCTCTTATCTTAGAAATCTAGATGTCAGTTGATAGTCCAGGAAAAGGGTTATCAGATGGAAAATTTACGAAAAAAATATTTTTATTTAAACAATTAATTATATTCCGGGAAAAATCATACCAAAAATGTCTAAACATCCTTTGTATACGTAACTTTTGATGACAAATCGAATAAAATAATCCTTATTGATCTAAAATCAACCGATCTCGAAATATTTCCGCTTTCCGTATAATATTTTGCAACTCGGTGCCAATTTGAAAGGCGCCAATTCGCAAAATGAAAAGTATTTTATAACAACAAAAAATCTGATGTGGGCAACACATGACTTTCCTTATATAATGCAATGAATTTACTACTTTTACAACTAAAAAAACGTTATTCTTATAGTAGATATACTTATATTCTTTCCATGATATTGAATTTTCTTCAATTAGACGTCATTTTCATTGATTTAGCGTCATTTTTATCAATTTGGCGAGATTTCTGTTAATTTGGCAGCAATTAAAAATGTCGCCAAGTTGGCGACATTCCGTCAAATTCGTCGCCAAAATCTCGCCAAGCATTATGAACGGAGAAATAAGTTATTCTTACAGAAGATAAATGACTATTGGCGTTCAAATACAAAAGTATTACACAAAGTATCTTTTTTCATGATTGGAACGAGCTAGATCCACGAGAATGATGTCACCCAATTTATCGCATGGTATTACATATGAAAAGTGAACATGTTTCTAAATGGGAAATATATTTTTTTTTATTTTATATGACTTTTTCATAATTTTTTTGAAAAATGTGCAATATCTCGAGAACGGTTCATGTTAGCGTTCTAAAATTTATGCCAATCGTTTTTTAATGAAAAATTACATAAGAAATGTCTATTTGCGTAACTTTATAAGTGGTTTTGATTTTTTGACGATTTTTTCAATATTTCATTCGAAAATTTAGGGGGGTTCTAAACATTCGATTGCATATAAAAACAATAGGCTTCCAGTGTTTACGGATTGTGATTTTTGTACCAAATTTCGTTCGAATCGGTCCATTCGTTCGTCAGTTATCGTCTCCACAGACTCACTGACACACACACACACACACACATACTTTCACACACACACACAGAGACATCACTCCAAAAATGTTTGATTCCTGATCAGGGATGCTTGAAACGTGCTTTCCCGTCGAAAACTCGAATTCGAATTTTTGACCCCGTCACAATACTTTCCTTATACATTATGTATATAAGGAAAGTAATATGATAATATTATAACAGTAATATTAATAGCATTTTATTAGTACAGATTTCACTAAAAATAGTAGCTGGCTGAAAGGGGGCGTAATCATTTAGATTATCATTTTACGATTTATAAACGCATGTTACGAAATTGAGAGCGTTATACTGGAATAAAAAATTTGATGCGGTCAGCACATGACTTTCCCTACAGTTTCAAATATATTTTCATTTTATTTATTTTAAAATTCATTCATTCGAGTTTCATTACACTAAATAACGCGGATAATTATTTGAAACGACACTGCATTTGCTGTTTTATCAATTTTCGTTTTATTTAGAGACTGGGCGTGATTTCCAAAGGCGATATTGTATGAAACTGCAAGAAAACTGAAATTTCTTGGGAACAGTTAGTCCTAGAGTAACGGAGATAGTCTTGTTCCTTTCGTCGCCAATACCTACGCTTGAAACAAGAATTTTATTGATAAATTTAAGACTACATATGTACAAATGTAAGATTTTGACGATTTTTGGGGTACATTCTGCCAAAAAAAAAGGCAAGTTCTTTTTCTCCGAAGCGTACTAAAATCTAATCAGCACTACGGCCACAGACAAGTGACTTACCTACCAAATTTTATGAAATTGGGTCGACTAGTTTGAATTAGAGTGGATACACACATTGAGCACATACACAGAGAGAGTGAGAGTCAGATATATATGTATACAGAGAGAATGAGACAGAGAATAAGATATTATATATATATATATATATAAATATATGTATATATATCAGTAGCGTAGCGTGATATTCTTGACTGGGGAGGCTAACCGATTGTTATTACTTTCCTTATATACATAATGTATAAGGAAAGTATTGTGACGGGGTCGAAAATTCAAATTCGAATTTTCGACGGGAGAGCACGTTTCAAGCATCCCTGATCACGAATCAAATATTTTTGAAGTGATGTATGTATGTGTGTGTGTGTGTGTGTGTGTGTGTGTGTCAGTGAGTCTGTGGAGACGATAACTGACGAACGAATGGACCGATTTGAACGAAATTTGGTACAAAATTCACAACCCGTAAACACTGGAAGTCTATTGTTTTTAAACGTAATCCAGTGTTCAGAACCCCAATAAATTTTCGAGTGAAATTTTGAAAAAATCGTCAAAAAATCAAAACCGCTAATAGAGTAACGAGACATTACTTATGTAAATTTTCATTAGAAAACTATTGACATAAATTTTAGAACGCTAACATGAACCGTTCTCGAGATATTGCACATTTTCCAAAAAAAATTATCAAAAAGTTATATAAAATAAAACAAAATATTTCCTATTCAGAAACATGTTCCCTTTTTATATGTAATAATATGCGATAAATTGGGTGACATAATTCTCTGGATCTAGCTCGTTCCATTCATGAAAAATATACTTTGAGTAATACTTTTGTATTTGAACGCCAATAGTCATTTATCTACTGTAAGAATAACTTATTTCTTCGTCCATAACGCTTGGCGAGATTTTGGCGACGAATTTGGCGGAATGTCGCCAACTTGGCGACATTTTTAATTGTTGCCAAATGAACAAAAATCTCGCTAAATTGATAAAAATGACGCTAAATCAATTAAAATGTCGAATTGAAGAAAATTCAATATCTTGGAAAGAATATAAGTATCTACTATAAGAATAACATTTTTTTAACTGTAAAAGTAGTAAATTCATTGCATTATATAAGGAAAGTCATGTGTTGCCCACATCAGATTTTTTTTAACTTGGAAAAGGTTTTTGTATGATAAATGAATTTATATTGGAATTCGCACTTTCAATAAGTTTTATTAACCTTGGTGAGTAAAATAAAATAATTTAACATAAAAATGTTAAGAGTGAATGAAATGCAGAATATTTTAAAATATATTACCTATGTAAGATACATACATACAAAGTATAACATTTTAAATGTTTGCTTATTTCTAAATCAGTTGAACTTTTACAACCATTTTATTAAATATGAAGTCATGGTCGCTCATCGGGAAGGATACTCTCCCCATGAATATTCAAGATAACAAAGGCGAGCATCAATCTAGACCACCCCACCCCGTTACTTCCGCAAAACGTTCTACATGCGCTCGTGTATGAAAAAGTGTACTAAAAATTTGTGAGAAATCTGGAACATAAGCTTAGTTGAAAATCACTGTAGTCAACAACGTCTCTAAACAGCATTGCTTTTTAATTATTTACAAATACTGTACTATGAAAATTTAAAAATATCTTATAATTACAATATGCTAAGAATCCGCTAAAATATTATCAGCCACTTTTATTTAACTGAGATTCTCGTCTAACAGGGGATTTTAAAAGGAAATGAAACTTATTCTTTCTAAGATTCCCAAAAACGCAAACGGATGCTTCGCCATTCTGAGATATATAAAGAGCTAAGTCTACTTTGCAAACTACTTAAGTTTAATGGTAGTCATTATCAGTATATGTCTTCGTCTTGAGATTGTTTAAAGTTAGGTAAATTCTAGGTTATTCATGAAAAATGACTCAATTTTAGTATTACAAATACTGATTATTTTCTACAAATAGTAATTAATAGAATCCTGTTTGACCCAAAATGGAGGACCCATTAGGTTTGCACTACCCACTCTCACCTACCCGTCATTGATGAAACGTCATGTCCCACATCCAATCATTGATAGTTTATAAAGGGTTGAAATGGAGAAGCAATAGCCACGCCTTCCTATAAGCTAGCTTCCCATGTTAGTTAATCAACAAGGGAGGAATTTAACGAATGGGTGGTTTTAATGCCATGTTTCTCCTTATTGAAGACGAAGGCTGGATGATTTTAGCTTCTAAAGCATTAAAATATGCGTTTTAATGGGAAAAAATACTTTGAATCGCGTCACTTTAAGCAAGTAAAATGTAACAATTTTCTAAATAATACATATATCTTCGCAAAATTATTTTAAAAAGTATAATAAATAGAAATATGTTTAAATAATTTTTTTAATAAGATTTTAAGCTGGGGAAGTTCAGCTTTTTAGCCTCAATGGACACTACGCCACTGATATATATATATATATATATATATATATATATATATATATATATATATATATATATATATATATATACATACATATATATATATACATATATATATATACATATACATATATACACATATATATATATACATATACATATATATATACATATACATATATATATATATATATATATATACATATATATATATATATACATATATATAAGATTCATATGAAAAAATAAGGGAAATGACCAAATGCAAGACATAAAATGGTAGAGGGGGATGGCGACCCCTCTTTCCCGTTTAAAAGACTGCTTTTATGCCCGGGCAACACTCACGGTACCAATGCCATGCAGAAGTCATACTTCCGTATATGTGTCAAGTCAAAAACACTCGAAAAAGTGCAGAGTAAACAAATAGGAATCAACCAGGATTGCAAGGGAAGGAAAAGAATGGAAATGCAGCAAATGCCAGAGTGCCTTATATATAAAAGTAGTTTACGCATGCGTAATACGTTATTTTTACTTTCATCATTCTATATCTCTGCCATATCCTTTAAGTAAGCATTTTCTCCCTTTTTTGTATTAAATAGGGAATTATAATAACATGTCAGGAAGCCAATTGGATAATTCCGTTTTATTGTCTCCTTCATAATATTCCTATTATGCATGATGCAATCTGACCTGAAAGTATTAATGCGTTGATTTCGTTTGAGGTGACCTATGACGACATTTCTGAAGATGTTTTTGGTCAAATTGGAACTCCAATCTATAATATGATTGATTTCCATATTGAAATTGTTTCTCTTGTCATATAAGACGGTATAAGTACCATATCTACTGTCATGTTTTAGTGTGATATCTAGAAAATCAACACTATCATCCTCCTTACTTTTATTTTCAATCAATTCCAGTTCTTTTGGATAAAAAGTAAAATCAAATTGGGGTGTATTCTTATATTGCCCAACAAGGACGTCGTCAACATAACGAAAGTATGGCATTTCATGTAGTATATGAGTGCCATTTTCAAATTTACTCAAGTATAGATCGGCGAGCAGGGATGAACAGCCCCCTCCCATGGGAATACCCTTAACCTGTTGAAAATAGCTGGTGCCATCAAATAAAATATTTTCAAATAACACAATGCGAATCAAGTCCTCGTATTTTCTGAATGTAATATGCTCTTTTAAGTCATATATTTCATGTAGTTCCTTAAAAATTTCATATAGATTTTCCAGATTGATGTTGTTGAATAAATCACGGAAATCGTAACTTTTGAAACGTATATCCTTGTTATAAAATGGAAGTCGGTTGATGACATCGTAACTATTATTTATCATTACTGTTCCTTGTTTCTTGAGTATAATCAGAACATTTTTAAGTATAGTTAAAAGTTTTTCATTTTCAATTGTCAAATAGGATCCACATCCCACTGTCACCGTCCGGAATTTGACTGGATTTTTATGAAGTTTTGGTATTAATACCAGATATGGAAAGTTAACTACTTTAAGTTCGATATCAATTAGTTTATACAGAGCTTTAATGTTATTTGCCAAACAATTTCCATTTTGTTGTAAAGGGGAATAAAATATTTTCAAATAAAATATTTTCAAATAACACAATGCGAATCAAGTCCTTGTATTTTCTGAAGGTAATATGCTCTTTTAAGTCATATATTTCATGTAGTTCCTTCAAAATTTCATATAGATTTTCCAGATTGATGTTGATGAATAAATCACGGAAATCGTAACTTTTGAAACGTATATCCCTCCCCCTCTACCATTTTATGCCTTGCATTTGGTCATTTCCCTTATTTTTTCATATGAATCTTGTATGTTACTTTAGGAGAGTGTGCTGCTTTGCGCCAACTTCTGGAGAATAATTGGATAACTGTGGAATTAATTTTAATTTTATATGTTTACTATGCTATATATATAGGGACACTATGTCTTGCAGCATTGCGCGGATATGTCGTCTCGTTTATCTTGTTCGATGTTTTATGACCTGGGTTGCTTCTCGGACCATACACGTGCTGTGGTGGTCTTCCGTGTGTTGTTGGATCGGCATTTAGGTTAAAACTGGGGACGCACTATGGTATGTTGTGTTATTTTGATTCCATGTTGATTTCTTATATCACGAATTGTAACTCTTTTAGCATGTTTTTAACAAGGTAGTATTTGCCTTTTAAGTGTTTTATTGTGTTTTAACGTTATCTAACACGGATAATATATATCTACGTCCATTTTACAAATAACGTATTTCAATGAAATGATATTTTATAAAAACCAAAAAAAGTTTAAAAATGTTCAAAAAGTCACTGAGTCATGCATTCGCACATCCAGGCTATTCTGATATGATTTGTGAAGATATCGCATTTAAAGTATGTTTTATAATTTCTACACAGCTTTAATGAGCAATATGGTGGATCTAGTAATAAGAATCACGTTTTACTTTTACTCCTCAATAAGAGATATAAACTGTTGAAATGATACTTTATGAATGAATACAACTATATTTTTTAGCGACTGGCAAATATACTGTTATAAAGTATATGCCCGGTAATACAACAATACAGGGTAGTAGTATTATCGATAACCAGTGACCCTCAAGCTTTGTATATGATGTCTAACATAAAGAAATATTTCAAGCCTGTGCAACATGTTATTGACAACTCTGTGACTAATATAAATAGCGTCTGTAATGTTTCTCATTGTTCTACCGACTCGATCCTTAATCTTAATGGATCACCCTTTTTTAAATATTCATATCGTCATTATTTTAATAGAATACGTGATTTCAAGTTTAAAAAATGCCAATCCCATCGATGTAAACTCTGCCC